>JAPYMA010000832.1:0-101397 GCA_035041965.1 Anisakis pegreffii | reverse complement strand
ACACCTGGTTTGTAACGGTGATTATGTGCCGTGAAATAATATTAGTAGTTACTCGAATATTATTAATTGTTTGCCATTCATTATCTGTGACAAATATATTAGTAGTTTCTACGATATGTTATGTGACATCTGCGATAAGCTTGAGGTTGAGCTCTAGTCTCCGCAGTTTAATGTATCAGAATGTAGTTGCTTTAATGTACGTTTTTGATGGAGTTTCCATTAGTTTTTCCTGTATTCTTTGTGATATTCATTTGTGTTCACTGTGATATTATATAATTGTTTACTAAATATTTAATTTTGTATGTTTTAATGAATATAATCGTATTTGTGATTATGAAATTGAAAAAATATTGCAAAAGTTTATATATTTATAAATTTATAGTGAAAGAAGTATAATAAATAATATTACAACGTTGCGTTGTGTCCACAGTGATACTTTCAAAAAATACAATTTCTATGATTCTGCAATAGTGAATCAAAGGTGATTAAATTCAGTTCTGTTCACAAAATGCTACTGAGCGGTATATGGGACAGGTAGAATGTTGGTTGAGGTCTTAGCAATGGACGAATTTCCAGCTAGAAGAGGCTCTTCAGGTTCTACAATATTTGAGCTTCGTCACGTTCATAATCCTGAAGTAATGATTAGGAATGTGTAGAGGAACAGATGTGATTGCGTAAATCCAATTTTATCCCTTGATTAGTGGGTAACTCTTCAACTATTAAGGAGTCATTTTAAAACAATGTTTAATGAGATGAATAAATCATTCGTCAGAAAGGAACACTGACGACAGGCTTGGATGTAAGGTTAAAAATATTCATAAGTGAGTGGTGATGATGTTTATT
This sequence comes from Anisakis pegreffii, assembly GCA_035041965.1. NCBI lineage: Eukaryota > Metazoa > Nematoda > Chromadorea > Rhabditida > Anisakidae > Anisakis > Anisakis pegreffii. The sequence continues at coordinate 100,554 of JAPYMA010000832.1, read as the reverse complement.
GATGGATTGGAATACAGAATGCAAGGGAAGGGAAAAAGATTGCTTTGATTCATCTGATTACATCCAATTGAGCAAAGTAACTCCTGTGTAACCAGCACTCACATTATTATCAGGAAGGCAGTAAATATTATTTTGTATGATTATCCCGCTTTCAGTAGCAATTTATTCTTCCAGATGGCCAAATAATCCTTCTCGGGTGACTGAATAACTCTCCGGACGATCGCCGCTCCAAGTGATTGACTATTTACTTGTTAGCCGCTAATCGATTCACAGAGGCTTACAAGCAAAGAGTCGATGACTCAGAGGAGCCTGGAATTAATTTCAGGAGGATTCGCGGGGCCGTTTACAATTTCAGGATACCCCGATCCAAGAATACCCCCCACAACATCAGATTTCAGGACATAATTGCCTGATGGAAACTGAAAACACTACGCCGGATCATAAAGTTCGACATCACATTAATTCGTTCCGAGAGCCGACCGATGTTCAAAAAAAATCGCTCGTTTGAATAATGGCAAAAATTTTGCGGATTCGAAAAGTTTTTGGAAAGATGCAATCGAAAAGTGTCAAAAATCATTGACGCTGCGCGGAGTTGAACCTGCGAACCTTAGTGCGGTTGAACGATTGTATATAACAACTGCACCATTGAGCATGACTGTTGTTTTGAAAGCATTTTTCTCACCTGAGGTCTCTCGAAATGTCATAATTTTGTACTTTTAATGATCCACTCGTTGAACTGAATCGACTGGCCACGAAATGATTGAAAAATGAGCAAAAAATTCTTCCGCCAAAAATTTCACAAAAATCCTGACTATACCCCTTACGATCTCAAAATCCGAATTTTCGATATGTCATATCTCAGCTCGGGATTAACATTTTGAGACGCTTCAAACGGCTTTGAGGTGATCTCGGTCATCTGAACAAGAATATGACTAGAAGTGCTCCAATTCGCCAACAAAAATCTGCGTTTCAGAACCCAGAAAACCGCAAAAATCGTCATTTCAGGGTTTTTGGCCGATGGAGTCATTTTTTGAAGATATCACAAATTTGCTATCAATCGAGCTGGAATGAAGCACTGAATGCAATGAAATGCAAATCAGCTCAATAGCTGTAGTCGTTCTTGTGTTCTGAACGCAAAATGTGGTACCACTGTTCGCCAGTCAACCACTAAGCATTTAACAGCGGCTGACAAGCGAACAGTCGAAGACCCGGAGATGACTTGGATTTAATAATAGGTCGATTCATGCGCGCTATTTTGCTTACTTGAGGAGATGCTGCAGCTGATTTTCTGAACCTATCTCATTGTCAGGTAGCTCGGAGGCGCTCGTTTCATTGCAATGGATCACTACTGATCAATTTGCACATTATTGTTGCAGTATATGGGTCATCATCTTCAAACTAACCGTGTCCTCTTGGACATTTCTTCACACCATCGGATTTCCTAGATTCTCTAGTTTTAGAAACTTATGTATGGTGTTCAGCGATTTTGCATTTTTCACTTTATACAACAGCTCATATGAGATACGTATGCCATACAGCTGAGCGATTTAATTACTATGAGGCTATCTATCGTGGATACCACTTTCAAAGTAGCTGTATTCTTCGCTCTTCCCATCAAAGAGAGATGTGGTGAATCCAGCAGTGTGAAGCAACCACCATGTTATTGGTCAAGCCTTAAACATAAATACTAATCCTATCATTGAGAATGCGATCTGCACAATGATCAAAAGCGATAACGTGCGTTGAAATGAGCGCTTGCGAGCGAGTTAGGTACCTCCATAATGTCCACAAATTCTCTTAAGACTAGCAAGATCGCTTGGCAATACTTATAGTTTCCTGGAGCTAGTGAGCCTCCAGAATCTGATGGATTGAAGAAATGATGATGATCGAGGTTCAGGGCAATCCTGGGAAGAATCATGGTTCAGGGCAGTCCTGCGGACAATGTTGATTCGGTGGTGATGCGTTCTGGTTGAATGTTATTGATGGTCCCAAAATGCCGGGGACTGAAATAGGAACGGTGCGCTGTAGATCAAATTTGAAATGCAATGCATTGAGTAAGGAGTATTTCGGAAACAGGCTTAATCTTTACAGATCTAATGGCATTTCAGAAACTACTGTGAATTGCTGGGAGATAAGTGAACAAAAATACTCTGAGTAATATCATGAACTGTCTAATAAGTAGAGTATCTGTTCTTAAATGTGAACTCGGCGATTCGTCTACACTTTTCAGTCTTCTATGAAAGCTGTAAACGACGCTGTTAGTTTGTTGAACTCTCGATAGGAATTCTTTGATGCATCGCTAGACGGTAGCGAGAATAAAATCAGTTTTGTGATGCCCAAAATTTGATCACTCTCTTTGACAGGTGCAATAGTGTAGCACATGCATGCATGTTTACTGCTTTTCGATAGGCATGCATATGCACAACAGTTGTCATCACCACTTATCAGTTATGGTTTAATGTCGTCACTCTTGTGTGCGGTTGTTCTTCATCAACACTCTGCTCTACTTACCAGTGAGTTTGTGCGTGCAATGATGTGAAGTTTGCATTCCGAGAGAATTTTAGTTGAATTCCGATAGTTTCACCTGCTTTCTCCTATCGACCTGTTTGCAAATCTTGAAGCAGTGCAATTTGCCAGCTTTCCGGTTGCAAAGACTTCTCATTGATACCTGAATTCTTCCCGTAAATTCTATTTGTTTCGATTCTATGCCGAATGGGTGCTTCATAAGATCGTACAAATTATCTGGTGATAGTGTTGTTATGTGTTAGAATTTATGATATCAGTCGTTGATGGTGAAACTGAACTAGTTATTGATAATATGGATTCGATTCCGAAATCAGCACTTTGATAGTGCTAAGGTGCTGAACTGCGCAAGCCATTCTTGTTTGAGACGTAGGAGTTAACGAATGGTGTCTGGCTTTTGATGGGAAATCTCAACAAAATGATTGCAGAGATTAGTGTTAGCAAAATAAAAGCAACGATAGGTGATTAAGATATCATGTAATTTGCTAATGACTGTAATAGCAATACTGGCAGTGTTAATGACAATAGGTTTATATGAATGTGTTGATCGTTACCAGTTGCCAGCATTACTGAGCGTTCTCAATTGCGATTGCTCAATGCAATGGCGAATTCATGTGCATTTGTGAGTGTTCTACATCCATGAAATATTTGTGGCTCATAGACGTGATTCATGAATACATAATCCCAGTGCATCGGTGCTTTGCAAAAACATCCTCAAGTGGGATTAGAAGGTTTACATGGTTCATCTTATGAGAGTAATGAAGCGTTCCCAATGAATATTGTCATGAGCGGGATGAAATCCTGTTGGATACTTTTTCTGGTTTGAATAGAACGAAATTTTTCGAGTTTTGTTCAGGAGGCTTGGATGAATGCTTTGCTAAGTTCCTTTCAGCTCCGTGATAAAAGTTCTCAGCTATTGGATCGTTTTCGAAAATGCATGAAATGATGTTAACGATCCGTGATATGAAGTGTTAGGCATGAAAGATATTTGTTTTACTTTACGCATCCATTTGATAATGCATCATCACCACATAAACGTTTCTGCACACAAACGAAAACACTCTCTTCAGAATTATTATGTTTCTGAAACAAGGTAACTGTTATGAGATGCAGATTCGGCAGATAGAATCATAGCGTCCACAATTTTCAGTCATCCGGTTGATTCACAAAGCCGATATGCAAGAATTGAACAAATCAAATGAATTAAGCATTTGTGCTTACAATTAGTACATTCCATTAAAGAGATAATGCTTGAATAAACTAATAAATTTCCTAATCTATGCATTATAGACGATAGAACTCCTCATACAGACTGTATGACTTATCCTCTATGATATATAACACTACTGAGTTCATGATTAACTTAAAAACGATTCATTCAAATGATTACTGCCAGTCATTCTTAACACACTCTTGAGAATGATTCGATTGCAGCTTAATCGATCTCTCAATTCAATTAGTTCATGTGTAATTGTTGTTATATCATGCACTGTTGTGTGTTAGATGAAATTACAGTTACGTTGAAATGTTTATATCTGGTGATGTTTGATGGTTCATGCACGAGCTACAAAAACAGATCGAAGTTCTTAATGATAAGTTTGGAATGCTCTATGAGAATGCATATTTTCGATATGAAATCGAATGAAATGACAAGGTGCATCCATAACATGTTGATAAGTGTTCGATAAGAGAACATTCAGTTGGAAGCATAAGATAGTTTGAAGTCGATGAAACTTCAAGCTATCTTCTGCCTTTGGATTGTTGTGATTGTTTATATGACCATTGTTATGTTCGTTGTTAATACATTAAAATGAAAATAGTATAGCATCATTTCATGAAAACAATTAGCTTGGAACTGTTTCTGAGAAATTGTCTCATTTTTATGGTCTTTTCTGAAGTTTCGTTTGACCGGTGATAATCTCATGTTGTTTACAACAACTGATGAATTTTCTGCTAATATATTTTTCTTGTAATATCATGTGATGTTCATGCTTATCGAACGACCAATTGTTTTAACATCAATCAAGTTTTGAGCGATAAATTGTGTAATTTCAACATGGTTCAGTTGTTTTTTTCATGTACAGATGAGTATTTTATAGAGGTGTTCTTAGGAATTAGGCTCGTAACCTGGTGCAAGAGCAACTACTGACATGCATCATTCCAAAGCATTTGTTGACAAGCGAAACTGCGAGTAGCTTCTTGAAGTTGTCCTGTGGGATGGTTACGAGCCTTTTTCATGTGTTTTTTGTTGCCCTATCCTGCAACGTATAAATGTGTAAAATGCTTCCGTCATTAACTATGAAATGATATGTAAATATCAATATCGACAGCAGTTTAACGTCGTCAATAATATCACAACCAGGACTGGCGTTTCGCAGCAATTTATTCATCAATGATTCTTGGACAGTAAATGGAACAATATTTCCATGAAAATACTCCATCCTTCACCTGAATATTACACCGCAGAGATCAATCACTCCTGATTCCTTTAGCGATGATGAATCGGAAAACAATCCAGAGAGCTCCTTTCTACACCTATGAAAGTCCTGATGCGATCGCTCAGCGACATCCGAACAAACTCGTCACATTATCACGATCAGTTTCCCATCCCTGCAACCAGAATCATTTCATATCAAGTAAGATGAACATGATTCCAGCACCAATCGTGCTAATCGTGCTGGTTACCATCAACATCTGCAATATTCCACTGATCGCAAAAGAGAATGGAGCCATTATGTTATGTTCTGAACCCCAAAATAGGGTTTGCTGCCTATCTGGTTTGCAGCCATTTTGAAAGCAGTCGATCCACTCGTAAAAATTCCATCTTATCGCAGCTATGGCCCAAAGCAAACCCAATGAAGTCGGGATTGTAACCTTATCATTGTCAATTCCATCAGCTTTTCCTTCCCGACACTAACATCTATACTGCTAGCTTGATGAACCAGTGTGCATTACCAGCCATTCAAGCATCCCGTAAACCCCATTGGCCCCCAAGAAGCGCAGCACCAAAGCAGATATCAGCTTCCCACTGGTGCTATGACTATTGGCAATAGTGATACCAATGATAGCAATCACTAATTTTGGATTTTCAATGGATTACGATTGCATTCGAACAAGATTCACTGGATAAAGTGCTCTACCCCAGTCATATATGTGCCACAATTCACAACTCTCACTCCATACTGTGAAATCTGCACACGAGCGAACGCTATTCCACGAACAGAACGATGCATCTACTCGAGCAATTTTTTCAAAAAAGTTAAATGTGAAAATAAATGAAAAATAAAAAAAATACCAAACAATAAAAAAATGAAAAAAATAAAAAAATAAAATAAAAAATAAAAATAAAAAATAAAAGATCAATAAAGATAGCAATAAAAAATAATAAAATAAAAAATAAATTGAAGAAAAGTAACAAAATGAAGAATTGAATCTAGTTGTATGTGTCACCCTTATTTGTTTGTATATGTCACATTGATTTTTTATGTATTTGATTATGATTACTAATTCGCAATTCATTAGATTGTATGCATTGATTGTATTGGTTTGATCAGCTAGTATGTCCGTGAATTATATCCATTGTTATCGTTGATAAGGTTATTGATGTCTTTGTTCTATGTTCCACAATGACTGGCAGTTTCCTGTGGAAGTATTTCATAGAATTGCGGTTATGGATGAGAATTCGTACGGTCTCACCTTTAGAATCTCGTCTAATATAAGGCCTGCTGAGAGGAGCACGGTCTTCTTGCAATATTCGGCTTTGTGATCATTATATTAGTTGGGATGATAGCCTCCCTGACTTGTTATCACGATAATTTGAGATTTATTGATAATTTGAACAGCGTTAGTTTTTGTTACGATTCATCTGAAATTCAATGATTTTTGACGAATATTTATCGAGCAAACTATTTGAGGTGATCGAGCGTTTTGCAGAATAGGAATGAATAAATTTAGGTGGTGGTGCATTACTAATGGAAATATACTTGTCGCTAATATGTGGTTATGATCACCCCAGATTATTCCTTCAAGAACCAACGCCTCTAGAATACTTAACGAGAATGCACAACATGTATAGAATATTTGGCGAGGATTTAGATGTTGATGATGAAAATTTAAGTGCGTTCATGAATGTTGTGATATGAGTAAGAAATTTAGGTGAGATCTTGTTTCAACAAATTGATTTATTGAGTGAACTGTGAACATTTTATGGGGCAAAAATGATTCAGTGCTGATGGATTTTTTATCGTAATGAATTATCATTGAAATAATGCCTCTGACTGCAGTGCTTCGAAAGATTTCGTTCTATTTGCATCGAATCAGTTGAATGGGAATATTGAGGTTTTGCTGTCTGGAAAATGATACGGATATTGATCAGTTCGGAAGATACTGTTCAATAGCAGTTGATATTCATTTGAAGACACATTGATAGTGATAAAGTCATTTCTAAATGGATGTTTTGTGGAGGATTACATCTACGTCACATATATTTCATGGATGTTCAGTTGTACACACATGAGTGCAAAATGAAGTGGACGAATATCAACACCATATAGATATTCATAGACGTGTGAAGCTTTTTTTGATCATTTGACACATCTGATAGTGCATTATTTTGTTGTATTTGCGATTTTTTGTATTGTTCGATTACGCTTTCGACGTGTGAATGGATGTTCGCCTTATGTGTGTTTCGTTGTCGTGTTTCAGTATCGGTATTCGCTTATCATCCGTTTAATTAGCATTGGAATGGTGCGAACAATATTATGAGCAGTCAATATCACACAGCAAACAGCAGCGTTCTCTGGATAAAAACTCAAATTACCTTGCACGCAATTGATGATAAAGGTTCTAGTGGAAAGAGCCTTGCGACTTTTTTTTTTGATTTTCATGATAAAATTTCTCATGTTGGAAAAAAAGCCGACTTCTTCGTGCTCGATGTTCATTCAGATCAGAGATTTCTCACGAATGAGCTTTTGGAAGCTATCAATTCAAAACAAATTTTGTTCAATCTGGATAAACAGTTTGCACGGAAAAGTCTGTGTGGATATAAACTAGGGCACAACTGACATTGAAAGCAAAAAGTTTTTTGCTGAGTTAGGAGAAGCAAGCTTGGATTAATTGCGAAGGTCAAAAAGAAGCAATATGAAATGTGATCCACTGACATGCTATAATAGAAGCGAAGATCTGCTGCTGATCTTGAGAGAAAACGTAATTAGAGCAAATTTTTAAGGAAAATAATGCAAATTTTCATTCACCTCTCAAAGTGAACACAAATTTGACTACCGTTCAGCTGCAGTGATTTGAAATTGTCACATTGAATAATATCTTCTTTAAAACATTTCCTTGCAATCGATGATTATCCATTGCTCTTTTAACGCGACACGTTAAAAGAGCAAAGCGTATCGAACTAATGCCGTTCAGTTGCACAAGATACGGTAAGTGAAAGAAGAGCTGATCGATAGAGCTGGCGAATTGGAGTGAAGTGAGGCGCGTAAACATGTGTGTGCAAAGCGTAAAATCGACCAGCCGTTCGGACCAATCAAATGCGTGCTGCAGCGAGTGTGGCTCCGCCTGTCGGCAACACCATAACTGCTAAAGATTTTCAACAGATGGATGATGGATGAAGTATTCAGCGAATGGATATCCAAGAGGCTGAAGAACACTGTGCAAAAGCGTATCAGTGCGTTAGTTACAGCACATTTATTCAATATCCAGTAGTGAATATTGAACAAATCTATCTATCTGTCTGATCGCTAAGGATACTGACTGAGCAAACGAGGGGAATGAATATTATGGCGAAAACGAATTGCTTGAGAATGCATGATGAATGAAAGGAAGGTGAGATGCTGCTGATGGTGCGCGTTGTGAAGGACGGACGGAGAAGGATCACGATAGACAGAACGCGGCACCGCCACGCCCATCAATGAAACATGACATTTGTTGGGGTGTTGCGAGAACTCGAGAATGAAAGTGGAATTTATTTGGTGGTTCGGTTTTAGAGTTGTTGTTTGTGACGTCAAACATCTTAATCTTATTAAAATTATTTCACATTTCAATATATTGTGTTCGTGTCTGTCTCACCATTGCTGTTGAATATTGATCAATAGCTTTTATCAGTTTTACTTTTCACGATATGTTCATGATGCACGGCAGTAATTGCATGCATACAGGAGACAGTTAATGTTTCAAGATCGCTACAGTAATCAAGCAGTCATTGGTCTAATACGATATCGATTGGGCATGATTGAAAAGCTGCACTGATTGTGAGCAAACTTCGAGAGTATCAAGTCGAGAGTGCGCGATTGTTGGTGACGAAGTGGGCGATTAAATAACTGAGAGCGGCGATTCGACTGGAATTTGAAGAAAAGAATAATAAGGTGTGCGTGGTTATCACAAGTATCGTTTCGTTTCATGCATCGATTCCATAAGAATTATGGTATTACTACATTTAAATGCTGTAATAGAAGTGGTAATAGTAAAATAGTAATGATATTTATAAGGTCATTATGTAATTACTTGTAACAGTAGTAGTAGTAGTAGTAGTAGTAGTATTAAGAGTATCGACCCATCAGGCTATCTGGCACGCGATGTTATATGCTTAAGTATTTGCGTATTGATATATCGACTCATTCGGTGGAACTCAGTGGTCCCTTTCTGAATTGTTTAATATGACAGAGATAATCACTGATACCTTTAATTAATTCTGCCATTAGTAGTCCTATATACCTATCTAGTAGAAATACTAATAAACGGATTCACTGAGTTATCCATGTGTGTAATTGCGTGAAGAGTCTGAAAAGCGCTCTTAATTTTGGAACTTCATACAGTATGATAGATTTGGAAGTATGCGCATTAAGCTTAATCGAATTTCGAAGTTCTTTGCCAGTTTCACATAGCTAACTATCAATATATTGCAACTTTTTCCACGCAGTAAGGTTTGCTTGCCCCTTGTTGACAGAATCTGTACGCCTCATTTCTACAGCACTTCGAGTTCACAAAAAAATTCTAGCTGCTGCTTCAGTGATTTGATTGGTGATCACAAAGTGCTTAAATGCTTAAAGTTAAATAATGATTAGGTTGATGGATTTGTTAAAGATGTTCGCATGATAATAATTGATGATTTTTGCGAAACTGAACAATTTTACAGATCACGTTGAATGTTGGCTATTTCAGCACGAGAGACCATTCCAGCATGGTATTTATCCAGTCAGTTTCATAACGATTCAGCGTTCACTCGTTACACTTTCAGTGATTTGAACACGGCAACCAGCAACAATACCACTATAAAACGCATAATGTACGCCAGTAAACGACGACAGCGCAACTTCAAAAGGTATATCTATCGTTCTCAATTCAGTTGAAACGAAATGATTTAGCTCCAATCTAAAAGTTACATTCGACAAGTGAATATCAGTCTGAGTCATATGAAAAGCTTACCTGCTCACTGGCTATAGTCATGGAGAAATTGAAAATGAAACACGAAAAGTGGAATAAATGAAGAAGACAACAATACTGCAGCAGCAGCAGCAGCAGTAGCAGCACTAGCAGCGGACAATTAGCATTGGCCCGTCCGGACTGCGCGCTTGTATCTGTAAGAATAATGTTTTCGTGTGTAATGTTCAATGTGAAAATTGTTTTTTGGGGTTGTTCAGATGTGTTAAATAGATAGATGATACACGAACAAGAGCGTGATATAGGAGGACTTGATGATTCTTGAGCGGTAGTCTTCTTGCACGAAGATGGTTTATTCAGATCGCATTCGAAAACGACCAATAGCATATGAATACTGCTGCTGCTGCATACATTTAGAACGTCATCACGCAACTTTAATCTCTAATTTAAGCACACATGTCTCCTTGGGGTTCTTATGTCATGCTATATTTTAGCACTAGCTACTTTTAGTTTTAGTTGCGTTGAGTAATTGATACAGTTATGAGACTCATGCAAATGTTCAGTTCAGTTCAGTTGACGATTAATTGTCCAACAATATGGTGTTAACAGTTTTAACAGATTAAGTTTAGTTGACGTGCACGAAATTGAGCATTTTTTCAATCGTTATGAATAGAACATATTTTACAGCTAAGTGATCATCTCTCAAATGTGTTAGCATTTAAAAATTCATCCAGAACTAATCACATTTTCAGCCGGTATTGACTTCTGTTCTGATCACATTAGACTTGACGTTTAATCGCATAACGCTCAGCGAATCTGTACGGTTCAGGTCAAAAAAGAATTTGCTGTTGGTTTGATTGAAAAACCTGAGTTATGCGCTATGAATTTTGCTTTTTGTTAGTAGATGCAAGACATTAAATTAAATCTGTTGAGTCCATAACAGCCGTGTAGCTCACCTTTCTTAGAGTATTGATGGATACGAATTGAGAATAGCTACAAAAGGTTATCGATGCAATAGGATGAAGACGTTCGTAGAAAATTCTGAGGATCACAGGATCATAACTTCAGATAGCTTGTATCTGATTTTAACGTGATTGAGCAATGCAACACGACGACAGATCCATTAAAATTGCAAATGAATTTCATTCAATTTCGACAATGCAATACACTTCAAGTGTTTCATTTGAGCAATCAGGCTGTTGTAAGTGATAAAACATTACCGAATGAATTAATATCTAGTGTAATGAGCTGGATTAATGAGATACGAATGAATGATATCATTGTGCTTGATACTTTGATATGGTGACAGCAAAATTGATGACAGCGATAACTGAAATGGCGATGATAGTAATGATGATAATGATATCATAACGAATATGAGAAGGGTAGTGGATGACTGAACTGTTAACGAGAATAGGAGTGAAGTGCATGGAATATGGAACAGGATGTGGGTATGCGATAGAACGTTTGCTTGTAAAATGATCATCGTTGAGTATGTTTTGGGTTTGATATGGCGTGCTTGAGGGTTTATTCATTGATGACGGTTGATTGGGCCATACTCCCACTAGTAGGACCACCAATTTTAGTATGAGCACGAGCATGACATGACAACAATTTTTAAGGAACACGAAACATTGCCTGACAAATGTTGTTTCGATTGATAGATAGATAGATAGATAGCTGTCTGCATCGATGGATACCACCTCATCGAAGCACGCAAATAAATAAATACGACGACGACTTACATCCATCCACTTTGACCGCAGTTCGTACACATCTGCTACAGCAGCTACTGACTTGCTATGAATTACTGAACTAATCCTAAATATGAGCACTTATCACTGTCATCATCTAATGTTTCAAGTACTCATTCGTTCTCGTTTCATATTCCACAAGTTATTTCTTCATTCGTTTATGCTACCGTTCGTTCGTTTATGTACTTGGGCTAATGGATCGTCACCATAAGTCCACAAATTTCATCAATGCAGCATTCCAAATTCAGCAAACTTATTGTCATTTTATTGCCATCGCCCCATTCTATCGTAATGCAACAAGCTTGCAAGATCTGCTCTCAGGTGGTTCATTCAGGACTAGTCTTTAGTGCTATTTGAGTTCCTCTATTCAGTCATTTAACAATTATACGTAGTCTTCAGCTGAACATTATCATATTTCTTCTTAATGAATTATTCGGAGCTCTAAACGAAGTTGGTATCGTTTTAATGGTCTGTGCTATACAGTCTCTTCAGATTTTATGTGGGCACGAATTTGTTTACGATGTTAAATGTTTAGATTACTTACACTACATTGATGATGATCACTAATTATGAGTATCATTAAATCAGCATATGCTTCGAAAGCGTGAAAAATATAAATTGTACAAGAGATTTGCTAGTGTCCTTGTTTCATTATTTTCATCGCCCGTATTGCTAGTGCTACTACTGCTATTCGAGTATTTGTTTTATAAGAAGTATTCATTGCAGTCATAAGAAGCTTTCAATTGTAATGATATACGCATATGGAAACATATCCATGGCATTGTTGTTGAAGAACACTTGTCAGTGTCATAATTACAGTGCATTTTCGAGTGGGTGTGAGATGTGATTGTGTTATTCACTTCTATGCTTATTTATGCACACTAAACGTTTATTACAGTCAATGCACTTCTTAATTACTCTGTTCCGTCAATTAATTACACCTATCGATAGAGGCGATTACTGGGATTGCTTCGAGATTAGCATCTCGAGAAGATGACTGCAATACGGTTGAGTCTCATAGTCGAATTAGACAGTTCGGATTGACTTTGAATTCAATCGAAATGCCTTTCGTGTGCATGTTTAGAGTAACTAGAATAAACGACACACACATCTTTCAGTCGTACAAGGATTAATCATAGTTTTTAGGGAAGTTCAGTTGATCACTCAGCGAACTGATCACTCAGTTGATCACTTCAATTGATCACTCAGGGCTGCATTATTACAAATACTTGATAGGGCTGGAAATGTTCTTGTTCAAGTCTTACTAATCTATAGAACAGCTCGCAATTGTTTGACTTTCTCATCGAGCATTTGGATGAAATCAGTTGCACATGAACTAATAGAAGGAATGGAATTGCCACTATAACACTATGCGTACAGCAAGATTTGAGTGAAAATGTGAGAAATATCTTTTATGATTCAGTTGATTATCGTTCATTTGTCCACGTCTCTTGTCTCAACTAGTTGAATCGCTTTTAGTGCTTGATTGATCGTTAAGTTTTTGCCTTCCAATTTTGGGACCCTCGATGTAGTTTGATTGTAACGGGAAATTTTGTTCCTTGAACACGTTAAAATTTTTTTGAACACGTTAAAATTTCCTCCAAGTTCATCTAACTCATCAAAGTTAGGGTTGATCTCAACCTTGAGAAGCCATACGGCACATTTCATGAGGAGAACTTGCAGTATTACTCGTTTTAAAATCAACAAATTTGAAATGGAATAAGACAAGTGAATAAATAATTGATGAACATTTGACTGCTGATTGAATGTTCATCAATTATTAATTAATAGTCTTGATTCGAAGATTTATCTTTAACCAATAAACATGACAGTCATCATTGGCGTTGCGCAGCTGTTGAACAACATCATCTACCGTAATCCTGACAGCAGCACCTCTCTGTTCGCTTCACTGGCTTTTTAAGTGAGAGTGCATGCACCATTCACTGCAGACATTATAGGAAAACTTAAATAGCATGTGAGCAATCGATTGCTTTGTAGTAAGATTTATGCATTCTTACAAAGACTAAGTGAGCTGAAGAGAGAAAATATTGCGAAACGGCTGGAAGGTTTTAGAAGAGTGCAGGGAACATAGTGCTTTAGTTGAGAGATGTGAGTGGATCACCACAATGTGAGAGATTAAGAGTGGATATCGATAATCGAAGATGAGTCTATCAAGAGCGATGAGTCTATATACGTTATCGGAGCATTTCATTCATTGTCTTACGATTAATAGAAATGAGGGATCTAACAAGCTAGTATACATTTCAACAACTGAATATATTTCAGTTTATCGAAGGGTTTACGTGAACGATATATGGAATGCGCAAGAATCGGATAGGGATAAGTGAAGATAGATGATATCAGATACTCATTCATGCTGCATACCTTAGAGGATTTGACAGCGTTGAACATTCAACTAGCAATCATGAACGATAATATAATAAGCATGAAACAACAAGCAAGAAGCTAGTGAAAAATTAATGCGATGTTTTGTGAGCATTGTTGCATTTATGTTATTATGTGATCATTTATTAGGTTTTATTGTGTTCTGCACATAAATAACAGCATCTGCTTTGTACCGGAAATGTAGCATCATAGTGAACAGATAACGACATTAAAAACGTGTGCGTGAAGATCGATTGCTAGTCATAAATTCTTTTGCTTCTAGCAACATACAACATCTGCAATATTCATTAAGAATTCTTGATGCATCCATCAATTGTTCTACTAAATTAGAGGTGGTGACTAGCAAATGGTTGACGAAAATTAGTCAATGAAAAGCTTCAACAATGCAAAATCATGGTCAATAAGAATAGTTTTCACAAAGACTATTTTTGGACGGAGATATTTGAGAAATTTGAGACGAAAAAGTTCCAAGTCAGCATCCTAGAAAAAGGAACAACGTGATAAGATTCAAGAAGCAGTTGATTTTAACTGTAACTTGGGCAAGTGAGCTCGATTTCTATCGTTTCATCTGCCAACAGATCACCATTGAAACAGGAGTACCTTAATCAGAGAGAACTTCAGATTCGTCACACTTAAGGTTGAGCATTTAAGATCAGTGCTTTCTGAGTGTTTCTTCTGAATTTGAAACTTCGAAGTCTCATGCATGACCACTGATTGATCTATGCTATAAGAGCATGGCCATTCAAATGAGAACTATTGATTACATTTTATGATTTCTTATTATGATCCAACACTATATAATAATCGTTCATTATGTAACAAAACACCTGTCTTTGTGTGTGTGTCTGCATTTATCATCTTAATTAGTCTATTAATCATGAATAATATTGTATTCATCGCACTCATAAAATACCTCGTAAAACAGTAATAATATACAAATTGTGCTTTCCTCTCAATACAACAGTCAAAGTGCTTTCAAGATTGGAATCTTTATCGCTTCGTGGGTTGAAAATCATTTGTTGTGTACAGTTTGAAGGATGTTTGGAATACTCAGAATGCATCGGATGTCAAAAATATTTTGATAACAATTATGCTAATGGCTACAATATTGATAACAGTCGTAATAATGATAAATGTTCCCAAAGGTGTTTATAAATACACATACGTATGGCTGAGATTGTGGTTTGTTCGACATAACATATGTTCATTTTCACTCCTTTTTGATAGAAATTTGCAAAATAATTCAGAGTCCGTGAGCCTCCAAAGTCAACTGCGCCCACAAATCCAAGTAAACGGCACCGGGAACGACTAAACGGCGAATTGGAAACTGTCGCAGCTCTTCTGCCGTACGATCAAAGCGTCATATCAAGGTTAATACAGTCATCTTCATGGACTAATCCATACAATATCATTCAACATGCTTCAGCCTGAAAGCTTTTTTAGCTTGGGAACATCTTATTTAATACTGTCGTGATGTTTCAACTTAATCATAGTGATTCATTTTGAATGAAGCAATCAATCATTTCTTATTCAGCAGAATGGTTTGAATGGAAATATTTTAGATGCATTATGGAATAATTTGTCTGCTATCCATTTCCTTACAAATTCATCATTCAATAATTACTAATATCGTTTGAATTCGCTTAAAAAAAGCAACGAAACCCATGCAAATTGACAAATCCAAAGTCAAAAGCATTGCTTCCTTTTTTAGCTTCATTGGTTTGAAAATTAACTCATTGTCAGAGCAATTGTTACCTTTTCAGATTGGACAAATTAAGTGTTCTACGACTAGCTGTTAGTTATCTTCAACTGAAAGCGCATTTTCAAGGTTTGTTCAAATATTTCGATACGTCACCATATTCAGTATCGCTGAATTTTCTTCTTTTAACTAACCGATTCAACTCCAGTGATTTTCTTAATTGCGATCTCTTCGGACTGTTTCCTCTCAACTGCAAACGATCTTATTCCTCATGATACTATCGTTTCATGGCAAAGATGTCACAAGGATTCATGCAGTTATCCATCTTTCTTCTGCTTCGTGCAGCTACTCTATTTTGCCCATTTTTTTCGAATGACCTTGTTGCCTCTCAATCATCTGTTCGAATGCATCATGTGAAAGATGTGTTTATATTTTACTCATCATCTGCAAGGTAGCAGCCGTCAAAGACGTGTTATTATCTGCAGATATTTTGTCAGTGATAGACAACGATTAAATCAATCGCATCGAACATAATACATCCTTCCTAGTCAATCTGATCACTATTATTCTTAGTATTACTATGATTATTATGATTACCGCATTCGCGAATATAACCTCAATTGCATACAATACCAACCAATGTCATGTCACTCTTGAGATGAATGCATAGGATGGATCACATTATTGTGACGTAATTTGTGTGTGTGTTTGATGAGAACGATGCATCATGATGCTCATTCATATGCTCGTACAAACAAAACATCATACATACACAATATAGTCTCTCTGTAAGAGTACTGATCATATTGTTGATGTTTTCATTGCGGTCCACTTCAAAGTCTGATTTGAAACATTCTCGACAAGACTTTTTGTCTGTTCTTCCTTGGCAATACTGTTGTATCATCGGTTTGTATATGTATTTGACAGTTTCGGTCATCTGTTGAGATTTTTGTTTGATCGGGATCGATGAACTAGATGACAGTATCAATAATATCTTACAATGACAACAATAGGAGCAATCATAATAATAATAATATCGGTATTGTTACACATTACATATTTCAATCACGCAATCTATTCACATTTCCTTTCTCTTAACCGCTCAGTAACTTATACGGTAACTTGTTGATAGATTACATAATCTTAATGACATGTGAAGAAGTTTTAACAAGTAAACTTGTATAGGCTGGTTAAATCGGTTACATGCGAGAAACGGGTTGTTATAGTAAAAATACTGATTTCAAATATTTAACTGAAACGTTTTGGAGTGATATGCGTAGAGATTATCATTTGTAGCATAGCATCTAGGCTATAGAATATTAATTATTTTAGGTGCTTTCAAATAATCCAACTAACAATATGCTTGTTGCCACCGAATTTTGAGTTGTGGTTGTGATGCCTTAAGAATAACGCATGGAGAGGAGTTAAGCGGTATTACTACTGTTTTGCTTTATCATTTCAATGAAATGATAAATCAGCAAGAAGGACTGGATGTGTGCGTATTGCTATGCATAGATGTGCTAATATTACATTTGTCTTTATCGTGTATTAATATTGAGACAATCATTCAGAAATATTAGAATGTTAGGTAACACGTGCTCATGAAGTGGTAACTGATATCAGGTGAATGTGATGCTCTCAAGAGTTCATGCCCTTGTTGACCTGTTCAAAGTGAGGAGATTGATCCTCAAATTGATAGGTATACTGACGAGATGTGCGATATGCATAGATATACATCAAATCAAAACAATACACCTATCACTTACCTTGTAACAAACATCCCAATCTCAAGATCGACTCTTCGCGGTCAATCTGGGGTCTGTTCATCAACCACCCATCAATTTCTCAACACCTACTTTGGGTTACCGTTATGACTATAATTGTTAATATCACTTGGCAATAATGATAATCATGCATTGAGTGGATAATATGCGGGTGTGAAGAAGAGCAGTGAACGACATGTGAACGGAGCTGTCACCATTGATAACTTGAGAAAATTGTCATACATCACCTTAATGAGATAGTCAGTTTGAGAGGGGTCTCATACTCAACCACGGAATTTTACTTGATCGAGTTTTATGGGGACGCTTTTTGCTGAATCCAAATTTTTGATTCTAATTATTGTATCGCTTGCATGAAGTGATAAGTTTTTCGTAGTATTCACAAAAAATTTGTTATCGCATCGAAATGATCTGTTATAAATCAGTTAAATGACATTCTGAAAAGGATGATTACCTTCAACTTATCATTATAGAATGAGTATCAAATCTCAGCGATATGACTGCAGCAGTTTTTAGCGCACTGAAATGTTCGCTATTTGCGAAAGAATTTCAAGCTCCTCTTATACACATCTATCTTTCTAACGGATAATTTATATCCTTCTTCGGAGGTTTTCACTTAACAAACTCAACTCATATTCTTGCATTCATTCATGTGATTCTTTACTAAATTATCTCATCAAATGTTTTCACAAGTTTTGCAAGTCGGCTTCCTGCTATATGGTATTTGTTCAAGACGTTTTATAACGATCCAACGGCTAAGAGTAATCGCTTTAAAGAGAACATCAGATCTGACATAATCGTAAATGAATGTGTAGAGCACATCGAAACATATCGATGTGGTTTTGATGAACTGATGAAAATGTTAATGGTAATAACAATATTGATGATATGAATGGATGAATGGATGGGTGGATGGGTATATGGCGCATGTCGGTCGGGTATTGAATGCTTATTAGCACGCTATCTCAAGACTACGAAACGTTGCGTGACACAACAACTAATCATTATAAAATTCATTGATTCATCAAGCATTCAATTCATTTTCAGTGAATAACACTTGCGGCTTTATGTACACATCCTAGACTACATCCATAAACTTCTTCAGACTTAAATTCGCAATTACATTGGGATAAAGATTAGAGCTTCACGACTATATTCAATTTTCACATTTTAATAGATGAGAGTCGATAGAACCTTCAGAAAAACAGAACTTAGCACTTTTTCACATAGAAATTTCTAAGCAATTTTGAAACATTGGCCTCTTCCGTGGTACTGTTATTGATTCTATAACAACTGAAACAACTCTATAACCTAACTTTAACTTAACCCAATTTATCAAAAAAATTTCTAAGTTTAACCTTAACTTAACTGTAACTTCGTAAATCATATACGTCAGATCAAATCGTGACTCAGGAATACTCAGTTAGTATGATGAGAAACATATTGATCAGAATTTATTGATTTCGTTCATGCTCAATTGATAGGATGGATTGTCAGTGAGAACATTACCAAAAACCTATGAGTGATCACATAACACATATAACATGATCACATTCAACTTATCATTCCAATCAGTCACATCATTTTTGTGACTTTTGAGCAAGACTGATAACATCGGCTGAATAGTTTTATCAGAATGCTGATCGATCAGTTTCCAGTGATTCACTCATTTCAGCATGCTTACATCGTTCATCTTATATTGCGAATTTCCCGTTCGCTTTTACGCATACCTATCCATTTGTGCTGAGCGCTACAACAACCCCTTATGGTGGTATCCCTTCGATGATCCACCATTCCACCGGCCATCCACTCGTCGATGCAAAAGAACACGATTTCGAGACTATGGCTCTGAGAGTAAGTAACCAGTTTCTTTCCAACGCCTTTCCATTTTCATCAGTAATCGCTCAGTTGATAACAAGCAGTAATCCAGTTCATTGTTCATCAAATGCTTCAGCAATGTGAAAGATTCGGTGTCGTATATGTTTAGTTTTATTGGAATAGAATTCGTAGCTGATTGACATGTGCCGCATTTTGAAGTGATTATTTTGAAGGCGCAATATACTGCCCGAAAATCTTGAATTGAAAGAATTTTCAGTAGTATGAAATGAACATAATAGAAGGCCGAATTATCAGTCTGCGTAGTTGTTTTGCTTTGAATCCGGATTCTTTTCTACACAAATTTTACCTGCTTTTTTACGGCTCTATTCATCTCACAGATTTTTCGCAGTTATCAGCAGTATTGTTTCAGGCATTGGGTGGCTTCATATTGATACTGAATGAGAACGGTGAAATTTATTATGCATCAGAGAATATCGAAACATACCTCGGCTTTCATCAGGTTTCTATTCCTCAAGAATTCCATTCATTTGGTTTATCTCTCCTCCATTAATCAATTTTATCTTTCAGTTAAATCACTTTACAGTACAACTGCTTTTTGTGACTAAATTTTTACCTGCTTTTTCCCGGCTCTATTCGTCTCACAGACCGTCCATTGAGGACAGAAAATTGCTCAGTTGATTACAAGCAAGAAATTTGCAGATATAAACATATTAAAGTATGCATCTTGACTGATTTTTCCTCATTGTTCTCATGAGAGCAAGCATTTCGAGAGTGGTGGTCCTCCTTGCTCGAACGCGCAGAACTTCTTACTAACACTAGATCATATCATATTCATTTGATTGCGTATCATTTTGCAATTTCAGTCAGATATCCTTCACCAACCACTATTCGATATGATTCATTCGGAGGATCGTGAGGATATTAAACAGCAATTGGCGTGGAACTACAATATACCACCGCATGTCACTTGCTTGCAAGACCTGCTCACGCCAGGTTCATTTTGTTGCTCATTATTACAATCGATTATGATTGCATGAAAAGTATATTGTTTATGACATGCGCCATTCAAACTGATTTAGATGAATTCTCATTCTTTTTAGACGTGTTATATTCACTCTCATCGCTATCACATGCGAATATCGTTCTCTTGATGACTTTTTATCATTCACTTCGTCTCGATTCACTTTACAATTTCTCATTCTGTAGCATATACTATTTACTGGATGCGTTGACGAGTGTTGACAGCCGAAATCAACAATACAGCAATCGAATTGAATTGCTCAACAACGTTCGACAGTCAAATGATCAATTATAGAGTGTATTTGATAGAATGAGAATTTGACTTTGATTGTTGAGTGAAATGAATGAGAAATTAACAGAAGAGAACACTTTCGGTGATAAAAGCTATGAGAGCGACTGTAACAACAAGGGAAAGAATGAAAACCCTGTTAAAACGAATGAAAACCCTGTTAGACCGGGACAAGCTGGTGATACTGAGAAGATGGGAGAATGAAAACCATCTTTAGGCTTTCTTGCGAACTCAGTTTCAATATCAAGACGAACAAGAAACTTTTCCAGTTCTTATAGATCGACATGATTTGAAATCATCAAGTATCCTTCATAACCATGTCTGAATCCTTTCAGGTGGGATGCATTATCTGGAGAGAAATGTGAATGCTCGATTCCGGTGTTTGCTCGACAACACGTGCGGATTTTTGGTACGTTTTGAAATTCACTGTTCAGTTTTGTGTTTTTTAACGATTGGAATGTGTAACGCGATATCATGGTTGCGAATCATTGCAGAGGATCGATATCCGCGGTAAGCTGATGTCGCTTCATGGTTTACCGCAATCGTATGTAATCGGACGTTCCGATACAAACTCCTCAGGCAATACAGTGCTGGGTCTTGTGGCTATTTGCAGGTCAGATTGCACCTCATATTATCTTCCTTATTTTCCTGAGCGTGAATGATCGAAAATGCAGACTGATATTTGAGCATATAAAGTAGAGTTCCTTAAGGTCAACTTGAATGCTCATTGGTGTCTGATCGATAATGGTGGATCATTCTTAATGTTATCTGAATTTATCAGTTATCAATTACTTTTCCATTTATTATGGTCAATTTGAACTGTAGAAGCGCAATCATGTGTGATCGGAATTCTGTGTATAATCCAAATTGCATTCCAGCCCATTTGTGCCACCGAATGTCATTGATCAACCAAGTGAGGATCCTATACTCAAAACCAAGCATTCGTTAGATTTTACGCTCATTTCTATGGATAATCGTGTCAGGTTAATCTTTATCGTAATGACTGTTTTTTTAATAGTTTCCTACTGCTTGGAATCAGTAATACTTCATTAATTTGTTCACATTATTTTAATGTTCGATGAATTTTTGCTGTTTATGTGATCATACAATGAGACGTATACAGCCAGCTACAGATTCGATTTGTTTATATTTCTGACTGAACTATCCAAGTTTCGATGGAGTTTTCTGAAAGTGGAACGAATGTGAATAGAGATTTGTTATTGTTAGATCGAAGCCAAATCATAAACTTGCTCAGGCTTAGCAACACCATTGATAATGGTACACCATTCGATCTCGAGCAAAACATGCACTCTTCTACCCTTCCCAGTGAAATATATATATATATAATTTTCATGATATCCTATTGGATTTTAAGGTCGATGCTTGAACTCGACGATAAGCATCTACCGATGAGTTTCTACAGTCTTGTGCATGTTGGTGACGCACTCTGCTTAGCTGAAGCTCATAAAGAAGGTGGTTACGATCTATTTTAATTCCAAATTCATTGCACTTCATTTTCATTATTTCGACAGTTCAGTATGCGAAATATGTTCAGTTCGGAGCAAGCTTCACTCCTCAAAATTCAGTTGAATACCATTTTTGTTGTGAATTCGATTATCAACTCCAAAACGCGATAGAAATCTATTGGCTTTTTACAAATCTCTATTACTGCTTAGCTCAACTGTCCTCTTTGTAAAATTTGGACCAGCATGATATGTTCAAGATATGACCTATTCTATATCAAGATATCCTATCTCTCAATCACCAAACAATACTTTTACAATAAATTTGACTAAAATATCAATCCATTGTCATTTTTTGCAGTGGTAAAGAACAGTGCGAGTGGTCTTTTGATCTATCGTCTTATCAGTGTACGCTCGAAACGAATCTACTGGATTCAAAGCAGTTGTCGTATGTTCTACAAAAACGGTAAACCGGAATCCATTGGTCTTACACATCGACTTCTGACGTTTGTTTCATTTTCACATCGATTTTTCGAACATTTTCTAATCTACACAAGTGAACAACAGCAAACTACTAACTAAAGGCTATATAAAACACAAACGAAAGTAACCAGTCACTGTCATCCAATGTAATTCAATGACCAAACAATCTTGCTGCTATCTCCGTTCAATTTGATTGAAGTTTCGCTTGCTGCAGATGATTACGGAAGATACTCATGAGATCTAGTGATTGTGAGCACTTTTCAAAAAGCTGTCAATGTACATGAATTGCTGTGTAATTTGGCCGTTGTATATGAGTATTGTGCTGAATTGATAATCATATTTAAGCGAGGTAGAAGGTACAATGCTACTCGAGAAACGCGCATCACTGAAGGCTAAATTGCTCTCATTCGACGATTCCCTTCTGCAATCACCACGGAATCTACAGTCTACAGCCGCGCTGCCTTCTTCTTCATCTACAGGTATTAACAGTGGTGATAATGATAATGATAATCGAGAATGGCATTGATAATAATGATAGTGGTGAATGACACTTGTTCTAAGGACTGATAATCGCAATGATAATGATATCACAATCAATAACTGATCAACAGTGATCAATAATGATCAGCACAGAGAACAATAATGGATATTTCTGTGATTTCAGTAGCTGTAGCAGCTCTCCCGGTAATGTCGCAACCAAATCCGCTCACCGGTCTAGCCATGAAACTGGCCAATAGCGACACATCATCTACAGTATCCTCAGCGTCCAGTGCAATTCCAGCTTATATAGCGCAAAATCCATCATCAAGGTAAGCAGTACTCATAACTCATTCATTATCGAGATGCTCATCTAAGTATCAATCAAGCAGCAAAGATCACTCACTCAATCGAATTTCCTGAAAATAGAGCAATTTTTTCAGTGATTCGGCACCACCCGTTTTGATGCGTCCTTCGGTGCTGCCCACCGCCCGGAATACGGCGGTCGCTACACGTGCTACAACCTCGTCGAATCGAGGTCGTAAAAAGAAACAACGTCATACAGCAGCAGCAGCAGCAGATCAACACCCCTCTCAACACCATCAACCTTCGACACCAGCAACGGTGCATCGTACCACACTCCCTTTCAGTGCTCAGCAACTGCCATTCGGTATTTTAACACACGAGCACCAATCGGTTAGTTTCATTTGATTGTTGGATGTGCTCTGAAACATGCATCTTGTTGAACTGATTGCATCACAAAACATGACTGATCACTATCTGAAACACAATCTCTACCATATGCTTGCACGAATACAGTTGACAGCAACACAGCAATGCATTCAACATCATTTGCTGCCTGAATTTTACGTCTTGATTTCACTTCATCACCTTCTCATTTACCTGCTCGTGGAGAATAATTTTCTGATGAGTTTCATGCTAGCAAAGCTTTCAGTCCGATCACCAGTAGTGAACAGCTAACAGTAGGTAAACCAAAAGCTTGTGAAAATCGCGACTTCTGACTATTAAAATTGTTAAATATCAGCTGAGCGCTTGAAGTCAGTTTCATTGCTTCATGGATTTCCGTGATCAGAGTTTATCGTTTAATCTATTGAAATCCGTTGATAAGTTGATAAAAATTTCAGGACTCAATCCTAACAGATGCCAGTCATCAGCCCAACTTATTAGATTATTACCAGCAACAGCAACAACATCATCACCAACAAGCTCAACAGCAGATCATTTCATCAGATGAGCATCAACAGCATCTGATCGCTGCTGCGGCTGCGTATGTTGGTGCCAATAATATGACCTCAGGCTCAGCACCTCACTCCATTGATCATCCTCAACTCACAGCGCTCACTTCTCACGCTAATCCCCCCACCAGTACATCGGCGGCCATTCACGGCTTATTGCATCTACCTCAGGTTATTGTGCGATTATTTTCAAACTCACACTAACGCAGATCGTACTAACGCTGAGCTGAATTCTACAAACCAGAAACTTTATTTCTGTTAACAATGATGTTAACAAAAATAAAATTGTGCAATACGAACCTATGCTACCATAGCAATCATGAACTGAATTTTGCAATTGTACCACTAGAGTAGAGGGCTTTCGATTGATTGTTTCATGTGTTCAGATGCTAACTGGCATTTGATGGAAAGGAAATTATGACTGTTGCATAAATTTTTCGAGTTGTAATGAAATTCTATGATACGATGTGATCTTGACTCGAACTAACGCGTTTACGTTCGATTTGCAGGATTTTACGACCAATTTCCCGGCGTTATCTGCATATCTGTCTCCTGATGGCATGAACGCGGCTGCGGTGCCTTCGGATGCAACGAATCCCTCGTATTGGTCACCGAATAAGCCACCGACCTATTGGCCGACACCATCTGATTTGTATTATCAAAACTATCCGGGCGCTGCTGCTGCTAACAGTGAGTTAATACATAGCGTTCGATATGACTGATTTGTGACATTTTTCTTCCGCGTAATATTATTTCATTTTGGGACATTGATCGTGACACCACAAACTCTTTTGAATGATCGTGAGAAAGAAGCGTGAAACATAATTCTTTTTTTGGATTCATGATAGCGATTCAGGTCAAAGGCAGTTTCAGCGGCACGTTACGTTCAGCAGATTTTTTCCACTCAGTACGAGATGCTCTTAATAACCGAATACTTCAGTTTCTAGTCTCAGCTAGAACAACTGTGGACTAAGGAAATGTTATCACGATTAAATCGAATTTCCCACTTTCAAACTGGTACTGAATCGAGATCGTTGCTGATTTCAGGTTATCCGAATTCATTTCAAAGTGCGTTCTGTTCAACTCCGTTTTGCCCAGCCCCAGATGATGGCACCAATCAAACGGTTAGCTCATGCTCGGTTCGACGAGTTGAGTATCCGACCGCATTGCCTCCATCAACAAATAACGGTTCGTGATAATCATCTTTCTTCAATAACCAAATCATCTTTCTTCACTAACATCCAAATTTTATATCATTCACTATCATTCGACTGAACATCTTATATGTAGCAACACGCTCTCATTTCATTCCAACTGAACATTGTTCAATATGAACTCAGTTCTATCTAGCAATATCTTAACCATGAATGCTCACGTTTTATTCACTGCCCTTTCACTTGATATCATTTTCATCATCACGTTTTCCATTCTATTCTTTTGACTTAACTAAGAATTCAATTGGAAATTAAGTCATGAGTAAGATTTGCTGCAGAATACGCACAGAGTCGTCTCTTGTGCAATTTCAAAAGCGAAGAATTCCAAATCCTTCCATTCCACATAGACGTATTGGTCCAAATACCAACTGCTTTTGAACTTGAATTTGCAGATGAAATTTTTCGTTATGAATTCAATCTTTGTGCATAATTCTGATTGAGTTGATTAAGGTACGAATATTGGGATAACTTCACAACACCGCTCACTAACAACACCGCAAACACAACTTTTCCCCACATCGGAATTTGGTCAAGCACAGCTGACCACTCTGAAACCATCGAATGTGTTTGAGAATGACTCATCCACTGCTGCAGCACAGATCTCGTTGAATTACGATACTAGCACGGATTATAAGGTTGGTTGATTAGTCGAAACAGCATTCCATATCTTCTTTATACCTCACTTATGGTAATACCATTTGTTTTTGAACATTTGTAGATGAAATTTTTTAAAACAAATTCAATCTGTATCAGAGGAGCCATACTGGTTTAACAGGAACATTTGAATTTCTACATATCATCACCTATATTATTACTGTTCAAAGCATTCCATTTTTCACGTAGTTTAAATTTTTGCGATGAAATTTTCGGACTTTAGCAAGGACTATCATTCAGGCAAACCAAAAAGAGAGTTAAAAACGAAATCTATGAACAGATTCTCAATTGGTATTGACTAGAGAACAGTTTTTTGATCTCTATAAGCCATCGCTTTTCAGTCAATTCTTGTATTCCATCTTATTATAATTAAATTATGAAAAAAATAGCATTTCAAAGATTTATTGTCGTTGTCGACTCGCAATTGGGGAGATACTGGAAAGCAAAACTGAAATTATGTATAGGATAAACGATGAATACATCCAAGCAGGGTCTAGAATCAATAAAACATCGAAAATTTTCAATTTTATTCAAATGATCAGTGAAATTCCATTGATTTATGAGGTGTGATGACTGAAATTTTAGAATTTATTAACATTATCGGATTATTCGACTACAATGCATGTCACTCCAACGAATATCAGCGCGACGGCTGCTGGATTCAATTTGATCTCGGAAGTGACGAATAGTCTATTGACCTGATAGCTGACATGTAAATATATTTCGATGAACCGACAGTCTTGCGTTTCCCGACAGTGAAAAGAGCAGAATTTTGGTGAAATTCTATCTGCTGGATACACCGCGATTCTCTTGAAACGTCTCGAATCTACGAAGGATTACGAGGAGAACTATTGTGACAGCAACGGTTCCTTATGAATAATCATCGTGTATGAACTGCTTGTTAAATGACGTTCTGATCCATAAGGTCAGATGGTGATCACATTTGATATTTGCCCTAATATCAGTCAAAAGTTTATTTATTTCGTTTGTCACGTAATCTTACAGTTTTCTACTTTATTCATTCATATCATTGTTCAATTGTCGTTTGTCGATATCCCAATTGCAGTACGTCTCGTGAGCAGTCGGAGTGTTTGTGAATATTGAATCGATGAAATTTGCGTTGTAAATTATTGTTTGAATTTGTAAATGAATTGAATTGTCATATTGTGGAAGAATAAGAATCTCAGAGTTGGTGTGCATCTTATGTGATATTTATTATATCAATTGATATAAATGTAATTTATGCCTTCGATTCATTTGAATTTAAAAAACATTGGATGTTTTCAAATTATTCTCTATCAAGAATAAATCTTTAACACTGTTGTTTGTATTTGTTGTTCTATGTAAATGTTGATCACTTTGCAATAATGTCGTTTTTAAGTCAGTCTTGATCAGCTATTCCTCGACACCACAGTGTTAGGATCATGATAATCAGTGAATTGCAATGATCTAAATGAATTCTTTTCAATATAGTCAGTGAAAATAAGATAATACAAGATCAAGATAATTTTCAAGATAATTCAATATCAAGATAATCAGTGAAAATAAATGAAATTCTTTTCAACTATTGAAAAGAATTTCATTTGTTTTCCTGATTTTTGAGGAAATTTGAGGCATATCATTTTCAATTCCATAATTTTAACACTCAAAAAAACACTGATTAATATAGACGAATGGTAATGCGAAACAAGAAAGCTTATTTTTCACTTAATCAGCTAAAGCTTCCAGCTGAAATCTTGCTCGCTTGTATTCCTCTGGAATTGCAATTTTCTTGAAAAATTAACATCTTCAAACTACACTAATTACCATTTACACTCCCATAAATTCTGGTGAATTGAACTCAAAGAAATTTTTACTATGATTGGAATTTTAGCAGTTACCATTGAATTTTCAAATATTCCTCAACACCTTCCATATATTTCATTAAAGACTAGCATTTAATTGACTACACCCACTTTCGACGCCCACTGCGAACGATGGCGTTTTGCACCAGACACGAACAGTTTGGCAACTTCCCACTGGACACTGCTGAGATCATGTGAACGAGTTTTTTCCAATAAATTAAAACACCGTACCCGTGCTCGTAAAAAGTACCCATGGGGAGGGGTTACACATCACTGTGTTGAAAGCATTTTATGTATTTATGTTCATCAACGTGGCCAGGCTGCAAAATTAGTCGATGACCACTGAAAAACCCTTTTTATGGCACTTAAAACATGGTCGTTGGTCATTTGCAGTCTGTTGCGTAGGTGCACAATGAGTGCAATGAGTGAATTTGTGATTTTTGCCTCGATTTTCAACATATTTCCTGGTTTCAACTTTGCCATCGTTGCTTCATCAAATGGCGATGGCGCTAAGCGTTTGGTTCACAGTGTACGCAATCAGGTCTTGCAAAGTGGTCCCTCCACCTATTACGGAACCTGAAATTTCAGTTACTCTCCCCGTTATGATCTACGTACCTGGGTGCGGTCAACTCGAGCCATTTCGCCTAGTTTTCCAATCCTGGGCATGCCATTTTTCATTGCCAGCTCACTTGTTCTATTTGGCAAGCGAAGTGTATGCGTCGTCGTAGTATTTTGCATAATTTTTGCTGGAAGTTTCTGTGTCGTTGCGTACAATTAATTCGTTATCGTTTTTACATGTTTGCTTATCAGCTCATTTGTTGATTAAAACGATTCACGCGATCGCTTACTCATCAGAGAGTATTATACAAAGAACACCGCCCCACTTCGAATTTTGTTGTCTTTTTTGTGTCAAATTCAAATTTGTTCATTCCGACTCACACGATGAGTATGCTATGTGCTCGCATTTCATTTACGTGTTCACCACGAACGTACACAATCATTTCGGTTCAAGTTATCTTTTGGGGAGAGGAAGATTCATCTGGATGACTCAATTAAGTTTTGTCTTTTTCATTCGATGTTTGGCTAAGCGTGTAACGTCATGTTTGCCCCAGATTGAAATAGTTTATATGTGTATCGGATGTTGTTGTAAGCCTTCGATGAATTGACTTGCCAACGTTTATGTTAATGGTTTGTATGTAACGTGAAGTGTGAAGATTTGATTTTGTATGCGAGAAGAATGTTTTTTTTGTGAATTTTAGCTTCGTGATAAGCATCATAAGTTGAAAATGACGAGAAGTTACGCGAACGTTGTGTCGTCGAAATACCTTCATCGTCTGCAAGGCTCGAGTGAGAGCAGCGGCAAGTCGGATTCATCCGGTGTAGTGGAATCGGAACATGCCACCTGTTCGTCGGATTCCGTTTGGGATTCTTTTGTGATACCATCCGCCATGAAGAATTCCACGTCGGCTGCTTCCTCACCGTCGTCGGGCTATTGTACACCGAATTCGTCATTAAGTCAAGGTCAGTCGGCTCTTTTAGCCTTTCACTTCGTACATTCGCTTTCTATAAACTCATTCTGCAAATGAGATGATTGGAAGTTTATGATCGTCAGTTTTGATAATTCTTAATCCATGCAAGTAAAGTAGTTGACGTGAATTTCATCATTCCGCCGCAGTTGTTTTTTAACTTTCGTGGATGGTTTGAGATTTGTGTTTCTCTCATTATCACCCATCTCTATCAATATGTAAGATTAAAAGCTGCACTAGATGTGCAGATCAATTGGTTCTTCTTGACTGTACTGATTTTTGTTGTTGTTGTTATTTTGTTTACGTATACTGTTGATTTAAAAAAATCCTATTTGTGGAACGTGCTGATTGTTGTTGAGAATGTGTAGGATCGACGTCGGGCCTATCGAGTCCTTCGCCGAGTTGTGAATCACCGGCATTGAGTGATGATTATGGATCCAAGATGTTCGTCTACAGTGAATGGGATACTCTGCTGAGAGCAAATCTTCTGATTGCGTGTTCATCACCGGTTGTGAAGCGTCAAAAACTAAGGTTCACATTTTGATTGTTTCATTTTGGTTTTGATTGTTTTCATTCGTTTTTTCAAGGAGTTGGATTTGATTTGTGGAGAATTTGTGAGTTCATTTTCAAGAAGTCTCTTTTTCGGATGGTGTTGATTTGGCCGAAAATTTTGTTTCACTTGAGCGGAACATGGATCTTTAAGTTGTGGTGCTTAAATTGGTTATTGCAAAGTTTTTGCAAAATTTTACTTTACTATCACTTTCATAAGTTTGCTGTTTTTGATGTTGTTGAAATGTATGTGAATTTGTTTGTTTTGCACCGGTTGTGAGTGTACTGATGTGGAAGGAGTTTTGGCTTAGGCCTTACTGAATGCTGCATTGATGGCCGAAGTGGATTCCTGAAGGTTTTTGAAAGGCTTACACGCAGTTTTAGAATGAAAGAAAACATGAATGAGAAAGTTTTAGCATAATGTTAGATGATAGAAGGATATCAGTGTCGTTTGACTAGTTCCTGTTCGTTGGTGATCTTTTTCATCGGTGGGCATTTGATGATTTGTCAGTGAAGAATTTGTTTTGAGAGAAATGGCTTTCAGATATCCGTATCCAGTTTATGAGACATCCGAGCACTGTGTGTATCGATTGGGTGTGAGCAGCAATGTTGGTGGTATAGGTATGAGTGGTTCGTTTGGCTATGGTGTCTATCAACATCCAGCGTTTGTTCATTGTCAAGCTAATAACAACAATCATAACAACAACTGCAGCAGCAGCAATAATAATCTGATGCAACAGCAAATGCAACTGCAAAGACAAATGAACTATATGGCCGTACCACCGCCGCCACCTCCACCACAATCACTGCGTATGAACTGCGCTGCTGGAGGAATGCAGTCGTCACCAACAATTTTAATACCAGCGAATAATATGTCATCGCCGTCGATATCATCCCAGAAACGTTCAGCATTGAAGCAGCCATCGTTGCCGTCGAATATGAATTATTATTCGAATGTGGCATTCAATAACATGAACATGGCGGCCATGAATAATTCCTATGTGAACATGATTGAACATCAGCAACAACAACAACAGCAACAGCAAATGCAACAGCAATATCGTATGTCGTATTGAGTAGTGATATGAAATGAAATGAACAATTGTGAATCTGATGAATTTTGTGGTTCTGAGTGAGTGGATCTGATGATCGTTTTGTTGTGTGTATGTGTTTTGTTGCGTTTAGAATGAATTTGTTGAGTTGGTTGTTATTCGATGGATTGATTGGATTTGAGTTGATATGGATATGGAGTTGGTTGGTTGGTTAATTGATTGTTTGTGGTGATTGATAGCAGATGAGAACGGGTTTAGTGTAGATCAGTTTGAATGTGATGATCTTGTGCGAATTTGAAGCTGAATTGGTTTTTCGTGTTGAATTTCATTCCATTTGGTTTGGTTTGTTTTTCATTTCGACTTGTGTATTTATCATCGGTTATTCGTTCCTTATCAGTGATCTGTAATTGTTTATTATTATTGTCATTCTTATTATTAGTGTTAATGTTATTATTATAATTTATTGTTGTCATCATAAATTTGAAAAGAGTGTATCGTTCCGTCTGCTTTACGAGTACAAATCATCAGCATGGTCATAATCATAATCAGCATGGACACTGTTCTCATCCCAGATCGAAAGAGTAATAATCAGAGCAACGACCAAGAACGCATCGATGGACAGCACAAGCACATGGTCAAATACGATTTCAGTTCGTATCTCAGGTTACATTATGCATCCGTTCACAATTCATAGTTATAGTTCTAAGTGAAGGAGTGTTTTATCTGTGTCCTTTAGATGACTCCTTCGTTTTTCATTCATTCTATCGTCATTTTCATATTATCCAATGCAAATCGCATAAATTGCGCTCTATAAGCCAAGACATTATTATTATTATCATTAATATTATTATGTTATTACAAATATTATTTCATTTTATTTTAAGTGTTCTTCTGATTCACTGGTTGATTGAATTTATTTGTCACTCTCGTACTGTTTCTGATAATATTATTATTATCATTATTTTCATTGTTATATTCAGTGCAAAATAAATATATACATCATTTCATAAATACATTGAAGATGTTTCTGATAGCGACTGTGTATTGATGTGAATTTGTTGTTTTACATACAATCACTACATGAATGGTGGCTATTGTATGAAGGTGATGTGTTCGTTTTGTGGTGCATGTTTTGTCAGATTTATGAAGGAATATGAGTTAAAGAGATTAATTCTCTGTTAGGGTAGTATCAGTTTGTAATGATTATTGAGGATTGTTGAGTTTTAGTGAGATATTTGTTTTTGTGTTGATATTTTTAGTGAGATATTTGTTTTTGTGTTGATATTTTTAGTGAGATATTTGTTTAGAAGGAAATTAGCTGGTATTGGTTGTAGTGGAGTTGTAGTGGCCATAAAAAATTATTTATCCGGTGAGCGAATAGAGCTTAGGCTTGTTGAACGGCAGTGTTTTTGAGTATTGCGTTTAATTCAATGAGACAATGAGTTTGGCTCATGTTTCATGGAATGACGGGAATGAAGCTGGAAAAATTTTTAATGATATGTGGAGATATAACGGAGTGCAGTGGAAAAATCTTGTATTGTGAGGGGTTTCGGATTTTCGCTTGGAAATGAGGAAGTGGAATTGGCATATGGTCATTGGTCATTGCATATGCTAGTGATGAAATGATTTTTTATAGATATTGATTCGAATCATTAGCGAGAAGTTGAAATTTGATTCATTTGTTATAGATATGAAAAGAACGATGAAAATGTTTTGTATACGAAACAACAAACAAAATTGATTGTTAGTGCACATTTGAAGGCATAAAGTCTGAGAAGGTAAACAAGGGAATTTCAACACAACGAGGTGAAGGTGAGAAATGTAATATTCTTCTCGAAAAGATTTCTCTTAGTTTTCATTCCTCAGAATCCATCGTCTTGATTTAATCTAATTTAGTTTCAAGTGATGAACGATGTAGATAAATGTGGATAGATGTAATTTTTCGAGTTATCCAAATTTCAATCCTTTTTGAGGTTATGAGAAAAATTTTCAGTCAATTGAATACAACAAAAAAATTGTACCTACAAGAAAAACAATGAGAAATTGAAAACGCTCTGTCTATCGTGTGTAGAAATTTAATGGTCAATCTTCGAGAAAAGAGTATTTTTGAATTGTACTCTGCAAGCCGGTTTTTTCATTGTACATTGACAGCGCATAGAGTATTATAGCGCATAGCACAGAGTGTTACTGATGTTGTTTGTGTTTGGATCCGTTTGATTTGAGCGGCTGAAGTATAAGTTTGTCAAGTATAACATCGTTACATTCTTCCATACTTTGGTGTTCAGTGTGCTCTAGACTCAGCAGTATTTCACTCGTATTTTGATAAAGTTCCACTTTTGGATTTCGGATGTTTTATAGTTAGTTATTGTGGTAGTTTTGGAGATATTCTATTGTGCATTATGACATTGGTTTACTTCGTATTAATCTTGCTACATTCATTTATTCTTTATTAATTTGTAATTTTTTGCTTATCTTTATCCATTGAATAGTCATTTATTAGATATTTGTTAGTGATTTTGAGAAGTTCGTAGTGCCTGATTAGTTCAGGTAATAGGAGATATTCGCAATGATACGTCGATCGGTATCGTTTTTGGGACGATTTGGTTGGTTACGGCAAAAATGTTTGTGTCGAAGTTTGGCCACAACAACGGATTCGACCAGGGGAAATTTTGCTGTATTAGATGATAGTGATCTGAGTGTATTCGAAAGGCTGATCGGTAAAAATAATGTCGAAACGAACGATTTGCAGCCATACAATTGTGATTTTCTGCATATTTATAAGGGTATTATATTCATTCATTGATTATAGATTCTTTATTCCTCAATTGAGCACTGAATCTGCTTTCATTTATTTGCTTTGATTCATAAGTTAGCTTTTGATTGACATCAGCAGTGAGGTGCTATTTTGATGATTCGTAGTTTAAGGATCATCAAAATGTGTGTTATTCCCAACGAACGTCGAAGAGGTATCTGCCATCCTAGCGCATTGCTATGAGCGTAAATTGGCTGTGGTACCACAAAGCGGCAACACAGGCCTGGTTGGTGGCTCAGTGCCGGTATTTGATGAAGTCATCTTGTCGCTTCGAAAACTCAACAAAAGATTCAATTTTGACCCGCATGCAGGTTAGTGAATTTATTAATGTTTTTGTATGGATACACTTACGATTAATAACAATTAAGACTGATAGAATTATCGATGTTATAATTCCATTGTTAAGAAATGCTCGGTAGATTGATTTGATTTCATTTTAATTGCAGTTGAATGTCGGATCCACACACTAATTTTAATTCTGATGCTGAATGCAAATACACTCAGAACTGATAGATCATCGTGATTTAGAATTTGGGTTCAGGTGTAGTCGAATGTGATGCCGGTATTATTCTTGAAGAGCTGGGCAATCGTTTAGCACCTGAAGGTTATACGGTGCCATGGGATACGGGTTCAAAAGGATCGTGTTTATTGGGTGGTAATGTTGCGACGGCGGCCGGTGGGGCAAGAATATTACGTTATGGACCACTTCATAATCATATAAATGCTCTGAAAGTGGTAATTTTTACAGTGCTTTCAGCAGCTCTGATTCATTATTTTACTTTATAGTCGCTTATTTCAAGAGTAAGTCATGTGCAGAAGAAGCAATGGGTCGTCTTTTAGCAAGAGCATTTATTTCCGTGTAAATTACAAAGATTTGCTAGAAAACAAAAGTTTGAACTATTCATTAATGAATCAAAATGTGAGATGCATAAATGTGGTGCCTTATTTATTCAGTATGAAAAATTAATTTAACTTAAATTCAGTTTATTTTGTTCGTTATTTTCGAAGAGATCAGTCGCTGGATCATGTCTACCGTTTCAGTTGAAATGATTAGGTGAATTGGGTATAGATTCGCCTAATAATTTAACAAATTCAGCCCGTTAGGAATGTTTGTCTATCGGTGGTTGATCTGTACCTATCGGTGAACTTTACTGTTGATGAATAGAAATTTCGAATGGTGATTGATGAGATCATGAATGTTACAAAAAGGCGTTCTGACTGAAGTGTTCGTTCGGAAGGATCATGCATCGAAAGTTGTCGTTAAGGTACTTGCCGACAAGAAGGGTTCAATTGTGAATTTTGGTTCGGCGATGCGTAAAGATAATACAAATCTGCATATGCAACATTTGTTTATCGGAAGTGAAGGGCAACTCGGTGTTATCTGCGGTATGTCGTTCGGTGTGGTTCCGAAATCAAGTTGTGTTCAAGTGGCGATGTTGGGTTGGTTTTTTGCTGTTATTTGTTAGTGCAATTGCGATTTAGGTTACTGTCGGTAATATATTAGGTATCTTTTAGTTAATTGATGCTTTTGTTTATTTAAATTAATTGTCATTCAGAACGAGAATCGTTGTTTTTGGTATATTTGTCAAGTTTTAGGTGTTGAAAGCTATGGCAAATGTTGTGAAATATTAACGTTGGCCAAACGTCATCTCGGTGAAATCCTTTCGGCATTCGAATTCATCGATGGCGCATCAATGCAATGTTTAGAAGAGAATAAAAATCTGAAGAATGTACTCACCTCAAATCCATCGTTCAATATTCTCATTGAAACGATGGGTTAGGCTGCTTGCAGATTGTTTCATTTTGTTGAAATAGAAATAGACTCTAGTTGATCATGACAATCGATTGACGTTAGTCATTGTGAAATTTAGTTCGATTGTAAGCAAATCACATAGATGTTCTCATCTAATTGCGTGTTCATTCTAATTGCCTTCGATCATCGATGAACTGAAATCGATCATTTTGATGGGTTAAGGTTTGAGTGAATCACATGACAAAGACAAGATGGAATTGTTTTTGAGTGAAGCAATTGAGAAGGGACTGGCAGTTGACGGTGTGCAGGTTGGTTTAGCACTTCGATTCATCCAAATACTTACTATCATTTTCAAAATTTCAAAATGCTGCCATAAGTTCCGAGATGAAGAATGTATTCCATTTTGTTTATTGAAAGGAAATTTAACGATATTTGGAAGAAGGCAAGTGGTCAATATGAACCTGAGTTGGGAAATCGCAATGTGCCACTTTAAAATGATGCATTCCTTGAATTACTCATTGAGCTTCATATTATCCACTGAAAGAGATAATTGCTAGTCTTAACCTGATTTGAAGTTCACATAATTATTACAGTTTAGATCGAATGATCGATGCAATGGATTTTTGTTGCAGGCATCGAACGCTCAAGAAGCGTCGTATATGTGGAAGATACGAAATATTCTTCCGATAGTGGCTTTA
This sequence comes from Anisakis pegreffii, assembly GCA_035041965.1. Taxonomy (NCBI): domain Eukaryota; kingdom Metazoa; phylum Nematoda; class Chromadorea; order Rhabditida; family Anisakidae; genus Anisakis; species Anisakis pegreffii. Next base: position 64,073 of record JAPYMA010000832.1, on the reverse strand, counting down.
CCGGATGGGTTTTTGTGTGAACACGATGTAACACTGCCCTTACAACATTACTATGAAATAGTTGAGGTTTTGAGAGAACGATTGAAGGGTTTAGCAACTCGTGTGATTGGTTTTGGACATATGGCTGAAGGTGATATGCACATCAATATTTCGGCAAAGAAGTATTCACCTGAATTCATGGCCAAGTGGGTTTCATAGTGCTTAGCAAATTTTCATTGTCATAAATTCTATTCAAAGCGGAAAATAAGTAAATGCCTTTTAGTATTGGGTATGCATTTGTTTTGATCAGTCATGTTCAGTGAAATTTGAAAGTTTAGAGAATTTTAGCGAGTTGAAGTGAGAAATTTTACAATCTCGAATAATTAAGATGGCAAGAATGGTGTTGATTACATGTAATCTTGGTTAGGAAATCTGCAGAACTGTTGTCATATTTCGCATTGTTAGGTATTATTTAAGATTTTCTTTCATTGGATTCACTGAAATGGGAAATTGAAAAGAAAAAACGAACAGAAATTTTTTCTAGGATTTATCCATTTTTATGTGAATGGACTGTGGAACATGGTGGAAGCATAAGTGCAGAGCATGGCATCGGACAGCAACGAAGACTGTATGCTAAAATTGGTAAAGGTCTCGAAGTGGATATCGCAAAGGAGTTAAAGAAAAAATTTGACCCTAAATGTATTCTGTCGCCGTATAAGATGATTGATGTAATATAGTTCATGTTAGCGTTAGCGTCTCATTGGTAAACGTTTCACTGACGGTGACTTACTTCAGTGTGTGTGTATTTGTATTCGTTATCATTCACTTGATCACAAATATGACTAATTTGGTGTTTTTGCATTTTCTTCGCGTTATCTTATTTGTGTACTGCATCCGGTCTGGAAACATACGTGTATGGCGCTTTTAAAGCATCCTAACTTTATGGTATTATTGTGATGCGTAATGATAAATAATATGATTACTTTGAATGCGTTTGATCTTCGAATCTGGTTTGATTGTGTTTGATGTCAGTGGTTTTGATGATTAGTTGTTGCTGTTGTCGTTGTTATTCTGATACTGCATCAGCATTGTTATTGTTATTGTTGGTCATGGCTATTACTGTTATTATTATTATTATTATTATTATTATTATTGGTGTTTTGAGTTCTTAATGAGATTTATCAACTTCTCAAAATTAACGTTTCTTTTTATTGATAATCTTATTTAATCGTTTCATTTCGGTTTGTCGCATATCGTTGCCGAAGAGATGAATTCTAGTCACTCTCTCATGTGTATGTATCTTTGTTTTGGCTTTGTTTTGATCTGGTTGATCATATGATGCTTTCGATTGTTTGATGAATAGGATGACGACAATTTTGTCTGCAGAAATAGTACATGGAAAATGGCATTAAGTAGGTGATATTGAGTTTGGAATGCGGAATTTCTCTCGAAAGATAGCATTGAAGATGGCTTCTCTTAGTTTTGTTCGTTTGTTCTATTAGTGTTCGTCGAATTTGTTTGATGTTCTGTTAGTGAACAGTATTTTGCGAATACCCTCTCGATACTGAACGAAATAACTTTTTTACCGAGTTCGCCAAAGTGGGAATGACACAGTGGCAATGGCGAATTGAACTGAATTGTTTGTTGCGAAAAAGATCACTTGGAATGTTGCAATAGTGATTGTTTTCGTTCAGTGTAGTGGTCGTGTTCAGTCATCAATGACTGATTGAATCGTGTGTTTATACGTCTGGCGGTTGTGTTTGGTATTGAACTGTGTTTTCACTATAGTGTGGTTTCAATACGTCTGAATCAACACTTCGTATGCTGTGTGAGGTAGGTGTGTTTTGTTTAATAACGATGAATTGTTTCAATTTATGTGTTTATATTGCTTATTAGTTGATCGCGCATATGGCTTAATCATTTTTTGATTTGTTCTGAAAATTGATCTTGTTTTTGCTGCATCTGGTCTGGAAATATAGATATATTGCGGTTTTGAAACGTCGGGTTTTTCTTTGGTTTGGTTTCAAAATGCAATGTGATATTATGTCACATGAAATTTGGAATTAATTCATTGTCTTCTCACTATGCTTTGATTGTTTTGAATTGAGGTTTCTAAATAAATTTTCGCGTGCTTTTGAAATGCGTATTTGCATTAGGTCTATAATATTCGACCTAATTTATGTTCTGCGTTTCAGAACAAAAAACTGGAACATAAATTATGTCGGATATCGTCGATGCCAGTTTCGAGTCTATTGCTATAACGTAGTAATAAATTTTACATGCTTAATGTCATAGTAAATGCATAAAAAGATGCAACAAATCGGCCACTACCGTAGTTTGTGCTAGTTTTAGTGACTTAGAGACGGCTCAACGCTGATTGGTTGATTTTGTGAATGTGTGCATATCTCGCGCTCTGATTGGATATCCGAGCGATTTTGTAGTGCACTTGACCGGCAATGAGCGATATCGCGCTAGCATACTGTAGTTTTCGGCATGCACTGTCTGTCGTTGCTTTCTGTGATGGAAACTTCGTGAAAAGGCATTACTGAGGGTAATTTAAGGAAGAAATCATCCGTGAAAATGAACTTCAACTTCAGCTCGCACTACATATTCATAAGTAATGCTTGACCGATGGATAACTGTGCTTGTTAGGAAGGCATTGATTAAAACTATCACTATCGATGGTATATATTCTTATTCAAACAGTACCACTATCATGGTTTATCTATTTTCGTTTCTGTCTTTCTCTTTGTTTCCATGTTTCCTGAACGTCTAAAGCTTCAACTCCATTCTTAACGACGATTATCGTCAAAGTGGTGTAAGCCTGCGTGTTTGCTCATTCACCTCTGCGCTTTCAATCAGTGTATGAGAATCGCGTGCTGAATGGTTTGCTTACATTGTTGGCCCGAAATTCAAATAAACAAAAGTGTATTGGTATTGATAAATCAGAAACACTGAATAAATGAGCGGTTTGTTTAAGAAGTATTTACGACTGGAGGCAAATTGTTTAAGATTTAGTTGTAGGCGTTACAGCGAAGTGGGTGTTCGATAAGACTCACTATCAGTTGGAGATATCAGTTAAGTGGTGAGTGACCATTAGTTAGTCTTGTCAGTATTTTGAGCGGTTTGATAAGTAACGATTATAATCACTGCGCTCAGCTTGTATAACACTTGAGCAAGACAAACATAACAATATGAGTAGTGGTTGCCATATTTTGAAGAAATCGTCATATTCCGAAATATCATCAAATCAATTTAATATGAAACGTCAAATTTGTGCGGAAGGAATTTTGAATAATATAGTTTATTACTTTATATGAATAATAATTCATTTAATATATTATATAGAAAGACCTCGAATGGATTACAAAACAATCAAAATGAACGACGAATAAACAATGAAGTATTCATGAAAATATTAGATTGGCAAGACTGATAGAAAGAAAATACATTGGCATGTGATCATTATCACTTTAAACGATAGAATATTCTTTAATTTGAGAATAATATCGATGATAATTTAAGTTATAAATAGTGAACAGTACAGTACAATCACATTATGAGAATAATTGATGAACTGATGAAAACAATAATCATTTACAACTGATTTGAATTGAATGAAAGTGAGTGATATTGGTCTTAATGAGGTATTGGTCGTAGAGATGATGATGGTGATAAGGAAGTGATGGATTTAGATTTTGTGCGTTAGAATTTTATGAACGAGTGGGATTTGGCATAAATTCTGAAGTGTTGAGATGAGTTGCAGTCACTGAAGGTAAGGTAATATCAGGATCATTTACAATATCAAGACGTCGATCGATTCGAATCAATTCAGATGCAATTGCAAAATACACCACCGCATTAGTAGTACACTAGCGTGAACACTCCAACAATTACAAACAACAACAACACAAGAAGCTTTCGTCAATAGAAACAAATAAAACACTGTACAATTGGAAGACGTTGATTATAATTTATCTGAAAAATTGGCACTCAAGGCCCGGTACCAATACCCTACCATATGTAAGGCTTTGGTCCGAATTTGGCTAGACATAAGACAAAATTGAGAAAAACTTTTGCTGATGAAAATTGATTGCATCGAAAGTGACAGATCAAATACTATTGCTTGGCGATTCTGTATGTGAAGAAAAATGTTCTCACTCACTCTGAAAACCGTGTCTATCGTCATTGGAAATTGCGTTTTGATTTAAGTAAATTGCCATTTGAAAAGTGTAAAATTCACTGCCAGATTCCGAATCATTAGTTCAGAGAAGAAAGTGAAATTGAAAAGACGTTGAAAATTGACTGGAATTTGAAAGGGAAATGTTTTTTGTTTGGATCGAGACGAACTATTTTATGCGATCATCACTAGCGTTACTTCAGAAACATCAGCAAATCGCCCTTCTCATCAGGCCTCAATTACGCACCAACAATAATTCAGCGAACTCAACAATAAAGAGTCTCAGTCACATAATCACACATAAAGATACCAATTTCAAACAAAATTAGCCGTCATTTGAGGTGGTTGCTGTAACATTGAACATCTTGCGTTGTTCCATTCGCTCGCCACATAGTCATTCCTTACACCCACCTGAATGTAGACAAAAACTCATTGTTGATTAATTACTCTACCAAAATGATAAGTCGCTCATTATTAGTTCGAAAGCTTCAGTTGAAAAAAAGTTTTAATGAAGAGTTCTGAGGTCAGAAAATGAATGAATATTTGCAATTTTTTCCATTTCGGTGCGAACACTTCATTTGATTAAAACATTTCCTTTCACTTGGCTCAGTCAAAAAATTTCATTCTGCTGAACAGAGAACAGTTTTCATCGCTGACTTAGACTGAGTTTGATGTATCTCAATGATTTCGAGGAATATTTCAAAAAAAGAATTTTTGATTGTGTGTGATAAAATCACCGTGAATGCGGGTGTACCGGGATTATAGGGTTGTTGTTTGACCGGAGGTAAGGCGATCAAATTGGCTAACGACACATCACCGATTTGAGTGGGATTTGTGGCATTGGGCACAGATTGTGGCTCGTAATATCTGGGCGTTGTGTCTCTCTGCACAACCGCATTGGCATTTTCTAAACCATTACAGCCATTCGCATTGTCCTGAAATCATTACGGCTCTAAAATTTTAACTAGAATTTAGTGACCGCAATGGAACTCCATTATCTACTGACTGTGAGATGAAATCTGAATTGGAAGGTTACTAGTCGTTACTATCTGTGGAAATCTATTGATAATTAATCATTGGAATTTATGTTGAAAAGGCAATTTTTTAGGCTCGAAATGAATTGCCATTAAAATGCATCGCTTATCATTTGATTTTGAGATTTCAGATGGAAACTTGAGCATATATAGACCAGTGGCATAGCTAGGATTTTTTCCCAGGTGAAAGTGGGCCGCAAAACAGCCTGGTACCAAAACTGGCCGAATTTTGGAGTGAATTTTATGACGCTTATTTTTCCTCCTTTCTCTCCACTCGTCTTTCTACCCACCACTTCCTTCTCCATTCGCTTGTCATTTTCCTTCTTTTTTTCTTCTTTTTCATTTTTCTTCCACTCTTCAGGGCGGTGGAGGAGTGCAGACCCTCTTCACCTTTGCAAAAAATAAACTGTTGACTTATATCATAGACCATCTCCTATGTACCGGAATATAGGCGATTGTGTGAAAAAGCTACGAACGTACCTGTGAAATTTGACTGGCACGATATGCGGCCAATCGCTTCAAATATTCACGTTTAGCTGATTCGGTCTTTTGTTTGTATGACTGAAATTGAACATACAATACGGCATTAAAGCAAAAACATGATGATGCGTAGTCAAATTGGATTGGGAATGAATATTTTCAAATTTACAATCAGATAACGATGAGATGAACTGGAATGTGTGAAATGAGGATTCCGCTTATAAAATGATACGGTAATATGTCGGAATATGCGTGTTAAGGTGATGGTATGTTCCATTAAAAAGTTGTGAAGGAATGAATCGTAACGCGATGAAAATGAAACAAAATGAGTAGCGTAAAGAAGTGAAGAACTTAAACTTTATAAATGAAAAAGGTGAAAATTAGAAAACCGAATAAATGAAAATGAACAAACATTTTTAGCGCAGCCATCGAGTGCGTCCCACATCGATGCGACAATTTTGGACACCTCACCGAATGTTGCGTTCGGTGTTCGTCCTTTGATGGCCGCTTGTGTGTCTCGAAAGAAAAGCGCATACGCCGAGACAGGCCTTCAAATATTTCAGAATGGATAAGGATGTCTAGGATCGATTTTTGGATTGCATTGTGTAATTGACAATATAAGGATATATTGTGCGTGCAGATAAGATTTATATGCTAGATATATCTACGTGTGTATGTGTGAATCAATAAATGAATCGGTGTTGTTGGCGATTGGAAGATAGAGATGCATAAATTCGGGATTAGAATTAGGGATTTTGGTGATTATAATGATGAGCATTATGGTGATCGAATGAGACTGAGGACATTACTTAAATCATCATTGATGTTGTTACGAGAGCTATGCTTATGAATCAAAATCTGCGCTCAATTCGAAACAATATGCGCTTTACGATTTCAACTGACGACTGTTCAACTAGTCTCATTGAGCAGTTTAGTTTCATGCATTCATCAATCACTTTTCTTATTGGTTTAGGCAAGAATCCTTCATTGCTGATCATTTCATCCTGTCAGTTCAATTGTCACAGCAACAATATTTAAACGAATGTTATGATGGAATGGTCTTGATAAAATTAGATGACAACTGAGCACATATGAGGATTACATAGCTATCAAACACCAGAGATTAAAGAGAAGATCAAACTGGTTCACTGCTTCATAATATATGCAAATTTATGTAACTCAGAAAGGAACATGTCAAAAATAGATATGTCAGAAATGCGGCGAAATGAATGAATAAAAATAAATGTTATTATGAATATCATTACTATCATAGTAAAAGTTATAATAATAATAGTTACAATAATACTAATAAGATCGTTGAATTTATTATTGAAGGATAGATCAGTAACATTTCTTGTTTCCTGATTATTCCACGTCAATGAATACTAGCTATCACACATTCGAATGATTTAATGACTTCAGAATGTGAATAACCCTGAACGTTTACTAAGGAAATGAAACGTTTTGATAAAATAAACACAAAACCAACAAAACATCTCAAATCATCAACAAATCACATACTTTTGAGGCTCATTGGGATCTTTTTTTGCCTTTCGTTTACGAACACTTCGGCTAGATGAGGAGGTCTTATTGCCCGCAGTTTTTGACGTATCAGTTAGTTGTTGATCGCCATTTGATTTTGTTGAAGTAGAACTTTTCGAAGAATTTTTATTAGTAGTATTATTGGTATTAACATTATTAATATTATTCATAGTCATATTAGTATTAATATTATTATTATTATGATTATTAGTTTGATGATGGGGATGATGATGGTAATTAATCGGAGTTGACGGGGTGTTCCATGATGAATGATTGGTTGGTGTTGTGGAGTGATCATAAAAAACATTGCTATTATTTTGATGGGTATGATGTTGAGGGTTATTAAAGTTATTATAGGTAGCACATGTTGTGGTTGGTGTAGAAGGGCATGCTGAGAATTGTTGATGGGTTGTGGGTGAATTGGAAAATAATGACGGTTCGATGTTGTTGATATCCAAATAGTCATTCGGATCGTAACAGTACGCACTTAGATCTGTTGCATTATTACTGTTGGTGGTATTATTAGTGTAAGTTGTCGAAACAGAATTATCCGCTTGGGCGGTTGTGCTTTGCTGCAAATATGGTATATGATACATCGTCGTTGCAAGTTTATTGTTTGCTGGGGCGACGATTGATAGAATTGAATGTATCCCCTTAAATACCAATTGTTCTTTGATGAGAATTTGAATAATCGGCCAGATGAGGAGGTATGAAGTTGAAGTTTAATAAAGAAGTGAAGTGATTATTGACAGACGACCACGGTACCAGCGATAGACGACTGTCAAATGGTGTTAGTTATATTGGCTGAAATGAGAATACCGATTAAGTTCAGGTGTTTTGTTTAGTTGTATTTATTTGTTCATTCAATTAGATGTTTCTTCAAGATAGGCACCTATGAAATTAATGCCTATTTATTGTAAAGAAGTAACAATGAATTTGATTCACAATTATACGATTGACTAGAATTTAGTACATAAAAGAGAAGTATGAAGATAATATATTCAAAGATATCACATATATCACGATGAATTAATTGAAGTGAATAGAGTTAGTCAGTCAGTCATATCAATTGGTCAAATTAGAGTTTGTTTATATTCGTTTGATTCATTGAAAGTTGATGATATAAGACGGCGATAGATTGTACTGAATTCGTTGAGTTAATGAGGAGAGAATCTTATAAGAGCGATTCGACCAGAGTCAGTCTGTATCATCGTCCGCACACTCGCAAATATTGTTGCAAGTGAGCAAGCCACACAGCGATCGTTGCTGAACTAAACAACGGTGACGTCGATCGTCGTCGAATCGCTCTCAATGCACAATTCAGATTAAGTGTTATTTATCACTCGAAACAGTCAATTCTATCAGAATTTTAACATACCGTGCAATTTATGTTACACATTATATCTAACAACAACGATTACTTTCACAAACATACACATATATTGTTTAGACTTAACTTATATTTTACTTTTCAGATGGATTTTCTGTTTCAACTTCAATCAATTGATTTGAAGAAATTCATTTCGCTGAGATATAATGAGTAGATAAATATAATATTGGTAGTTGACTATAGTAGTCTGAAGACATAGTATATAAATCGGATCAGATGGGAAGATTTCTATGATACTGCTGGATGTTCGCTATTGCTATCATAATTATCAGTATTGTTAACATTATCACTGAGAACGTCAATATTAGTCTAAAGATTGGCAAATTAAACAATTCGTCTTAAGGATAACTTTGATTGAGATCACTAGGAATTTTTGTTATATAGCAGATCATGTGCTTTTTTGGGGTTACCAACTGATAACGGTTAAACGAGTGATAAGAACGTTATCAGTAACGTTAAGGTTCCTGCTAGTCGTATCACAATCTCTATTGATCTGATGTGGATAGATTCATTTTCAAATGAAGTATATTAGGTGAATTTAATATTCTTTTTGAAAATCACGGCTTTTAAGGCAAGAAATAACAACTAGCGAATAAACACGAAAATGTTAAATAATGAAATGATGCCCACATTTGGTAACTGATTATATATGAACTCTATTCAATAACAATAATAACAGTCATCATAACAACGATAATAAGAATAATAAAAACAATAATAATAGTCACAACAATAACCAGAATAACACTAAAAATAATAATGTAATAATAATAATAATAATAATAATAATAATAATAATAATCCTAGCACTGTTAATAGTAATACTCGTAATAATATTAATGACAATAACAGAAACCATAATACTAGTAATCGTACTAACAGTCCTAGCACTAGCAACAGCAGTAATAATAACAGTCATTGCTTCAGTCATAATCGTGATGAGAATAATCATATGAATAGTAATAAATTAAGTAGCAGTTGTAACAAATCTGGATGAATTCGTGCAGATGAATTGGACATAGTAGACTGGCAGAGTAGAATAAATTTCATTTGAGCAACATAAATTTGGGAAGGAGATAGAATGAAACGAGGGGGTAAGTGCGCATTAGATATTAATAATAACTGACGAGATAATTTTAAGCATCTGTGGTCTATTTGAGGAAGTTAATAAATCATTTGCAGCAGTCAGCAATTCATTTCATTTCGTACAATATCATTATTGCTGGTTCGTATTCGTGATTACTTTCTTGCTCGATTATCATGCCAACGTGGAGAGAAGGTGAAAAATGCGAATGAATAATCGCATAAAAATTTTTTTCGTTACAATTATTAAATTTATTGCATAGTTAAGGCATATACATAACGCATATTGATGATTGATATACGAGTATACTTATTTATGTTGTGCGTTATTTCAATATATCGAATGGAAATTCATGATACAAATATATAGCAAATATTTATTATACGTTCGTTTATTTACTATGGAGGTAAAATTCGTCACTAAATGTGAATAATATTGTGGATGTATTCATGTGATTTATTATCGTAGGATTACGACATTAGAGAAATTATAGAATATATCAAATGATGTTATAATACGTTATCATGTGATGATAACAACAATTATAGTAATAACCATAAATAGGAATTGAATTTGTTTACTTTGATACAAAAAATTTGCAATTACAGTTGATAAATTTGGGTGAGTACTAAACAAAATTTGTGATGAATACATAAATTCATTGATAAGTATGATAAATTTAACGATAAATTCTGTTAGTATTCATGCATTTATGTAATTTATGTAACAGCATTCGTAAACATTTCGTGATGGTGGTTTCACATTTACATTTATTTTGACAACGAAAGCGCGTTATGAAACTGAACATTCATTTGGAAACATATGACTGACTGCTTGTTAAATCACTCAATACGAATCATAATGGGATTATTATAATATCAGTGAAGATAGGAGAGTAGCCCTGAACCTCTGTACTCGCCGAATCAATGATCAAAGCTGGAATTTCATGTACAGTGATCATTCCTAGCGTCATTACTGTTAGCTGCGCAGAAGGAAGGATATTAAGGAAGTAACAATGAGATATTGTGGTGATACCAGGTAGGCATAAGCTCGTCATGAGTAGTAACTGCTGAATGAAAAAATAAATAAATCACTGAAGATATCTGATTTAGGATATGTGAGAAGGAGCATAATTTTGCTAAATTTTCTCGAAATTAGCATCCATTCGCGACTGAGAACGGGTGAAGTAGTATTAGGAGTCTTTCACGAAGAGAACACTTCTTGCTGGAAGTATAAATTGCTAGTCAATAGCAAAATTTGAGAGCGACAATTCAAAATCTAAGTTTCATCAGAGTAAATAAATGATTTTGCAAAATAAACGACTGAATTGGAATCAAGTCTTGAAGTACAACAATTCATGATGAACAAAAATTTAGTTGAAAATTACGTTGATCATTTCATTAATCGAGTATACGATCAGTCGAAATGATAAGATCGCGATCGTTCATCGATTATTCGAATTTGAAAAGTTCACATTTTGATTTCACAGAATCTCAAAATCATCTATAGCCAACAACAAACATTTAGTGGTTGAATGAATGTCGATGAGAAATTCCACAATGCGTTCAATCGCCCATTCGGTTTCGGAATGGAATCGTGAAATCGCTTTGTTTTGTTTTTCGTTTCATGCAATCGCCTCGTCAAATAAGACGCAATGAAAAATTAATCATCTACGGAACATATTCTTCAATTTTTTTTGTTCAGATTCCATTCATCTTCTCTCAAAAGCGTTTTTGTTGTTTGAATTATTCATGACCAAAGAAGTGATCAATGATTTAGAAACAAGATTGATGCGTTCAATTGAACCTATTTGCATGTGTTGATTACTTTTAGTTGATAAATTATAATAATGAATACAGCGAACGGACATTGGCATTTTGTTGTAGATTTGTACTGATCAATATGTGAGCGCACTGACAATGAGTAATTTGATGAAGCAACAATGAAATGAAATTGTAGTGCTTCTGCGAAATGAAGTTGAGAATGAATAAGATGAACTACTGGTATAATGATAACTGGTTCAGGATGACGAAAGTGAGCATATGAAATTATTATTAGTATTAATATTAGAAGACATTCGGGGGAATAAGCTGATGAAAAAAATTGAATCATTATTATTAGATTAGAAAGAATTATTATTAGAAGTATCGTTGTTGTTGTTGTTGTTGCTGAAATGAAAGAAATGAGACGAATTCGAAACGACACAAATCTGGTATTGATTCAATTCGACGGAATAATTGTTTGAGGTGATTGATTGCAAGTTAATGATTAGTAGTATCAATGGAATTTGGTTGAATCAAACAAATGATTTCAACCGTTCTTGATCAAAGACCGAATTGAAACCGAGCACACCGACTGACTTTATTTGTTCATCCGGTTTTGGGATCGATCAATCTGGATTGCGACTGCTGCTTAATAATCATAAATTTCTGTTCTCTCTCGTTTTGTCTACCTTATTGCTGCTGACAGCTTAGATCGCTATCAATTATATCAGTAGTAGTTAGTTGATAAGTGAACACTGATCAAACATTGTTAAATAATGTTCAATAATTAAATTAATTTTAATTAAATTAATAATTAATTAAATTTCAATAATTCAATAATTATAATTAAAAAACTCCTGAATGCATTTTCTACTCATAAATGTAATAATACCGAAGTATGCATTAGATTTATTACTCACAAATCTAATGCTTTTTTTAAAAATATAAAACCAAAGTATAGAAAACATATATTCTCATGACTTCGACGATCAATGACGTTACTGATGCAGTTTGTTATCAGTCCTATCACCACTGATAGTGATGACAGTGATAAGAGCACTAGATTAGACTGAATTCATCAAAAAGATAGCATAATTGAGGGCAAGTCATAAGTATCACTAAGCAATTGGTACCTCATCTATCAACGATTCATCAGTGATGCTGGAATGTAATACTACTGAGAGACGATTCTTGGAAAAATTGGAAAAAAATGCGATGTAATGCGACGAAATTGAACGGAGGAGAAGATGAATGGAGATGAAATTGAAACTAAAATTGAAATCAAATCAAATAAATCCAACGAAAAAAAGGTTTCGTCAAAAAATGTTCTTTTGCCTTATCAAATCAATAGAGTTGGTGAAGTTATGTGTGAACCTTTCATTGAGAGTTTGTGTTTGTTGGTGTTTTTGACGATTTTAAGAATTGACAAAGTGTTACGCGTATTATTCAATTCGTGTAGAAGAAATTCATTGGTGCGATGTGAACAACGTAAAACGTAAATCATAGAACTAATGCAAATTCAGTGCACAAATTGAATTAAAAGCAAGCGAACGAAATAAGACGTGTGAAACGAAATGAAACGAAACGAATGAAACAAATGAATAATTTTAGGTTGAGTTGTTGTTGTTGTTGTGGTTGTTGTTATTGTTGTTGAAAGCAAAAGAAGGAGAAGATATTAGGTTGAGGAAGTATTGCACAGTTGAAATGAAATAAAGATTTGAATTGAATTGAATTGAACTGAATGTGTACGATGAGATGATGGATATACATGGATATATATGTATGTATGTAAGGATTTGATATGTTGAAGATGATGAATCGAATGAAATGAATTGAAAGAATAAACGAATGAATGAATGAATGAATATGTATGCATAAATTTAGTTGATCACCACGGCCCTCCTTCTGCACTGCCTCCCCCAACGACCCTACCCTTCCTTCCCATATTATAATAACTGAAAATGTAAATGATGAAGGAGCGAGCGCAATATTCATACTAATACAATATATCCCCTAAGTTGATCTCACTCATACTCTCCCTAAATCACACATATCTCTTACCATATGCATCCCGACTCTGTCTAAATCCCGTACATCTTCTACTATATCCCCCTAAAACCCTCTCTAGATCCCACATATCTCTAACATACTCTCTCCCGTAAAACTATGTCGAATCTCCTATAGCCTCAGCATATCCTCTCACACTGCGGATCTCATCATGGTCTGTTGACACTTCTCTTTAAGCTAAATCTCTTCGGTGATATCCTGTCATCCAACAATCAATCTCCAAAAACTTTTATATCCTATCCTCTAATCTTTCTTATCTCTTATTAAATCCTCTTTTAGATAATGTTATTTATTCGAATTTATTTATGTATATCCTTTATCAAACAACAACAGATCTCCTTCCTTAGACGAACTTAACTTTGAATGATAATCTGATGCACTGATAACAACATTGATAGTAATGATAATGATACTAAGAACTATCAATAGTAATAATAACAATAATAGTATTAATAATGCATAAATCTATGAATAATATAATAAATAGGTCCATTTACATATGGTCGGACGAATATGTCAGTATATACCTGGATATGATTATTTCAGTTTGTGTATATACACACTTAAATGATACACGACGATAAGTTCTTGAAGTCTTAAGGGTAAATATGTTTATTGTTATTAAATTTTCAATTAGAGAATACTATTTTGAGTTGCGTAAAGATAGAGAGAGGAGAGAGGGAGTTTGCAAGGGAACGAGATACAGAGAATGAGACGGAGAAATAGCCATCCCATCCTAAAATTATTACAATTGGAAATGTGATTGATGATGGTGTTGTTGTTGTGTTGCAGTACTAAAATTATAATGAAGTTAACTTAATTGCTCCAAATTTCATTCACTCCTCTAATTAAAATTCTTCGAAAATTTTAATTTACTATTACATTTGATTGTTTGTTAATTATGATTGATAATTTTAGATGGTCATTACTATTATTTATTATTATCATCAGTACTAGTATTGGTAGCAACTGCAGTGGTCACAATAGTAATAATAACAATAATAATGATAATAATGATAATAATAATAATGATAATAATAATAAAAACAATAATAATAATAACAATAATAATAACAGTAATAAAAACAATAATAATAGCAGTAACAATGATAGCAGCGATGACATTGATACTCAGTATAACAATCGAGAGAAATGCTAGTAACATTAATGATTTTAATCATAGTAAAAGCGGTGATAACACTGATAATATAGCTATAATGTCATTCCTATAAGTGATATTCCAAAATAACAAACAATAATGTTTGCAATTGCTAAACAAGAAGTTTGTTGGATGAATGAATTGATGAATGAATAATCAAAATGGATTATAATCATCAACGATCAATCATTCGTCATTTGATGAACAAAACAAAAACAATTAATTAAGGAAGGAAATTAATTGATGAAAGAAATTGATGCAAAAAGAAAACAAAACATTGAATGTGATCGTTCGTTCGTTGGTTCGTGTAAAAAAGGTTCTCTTTTATCAAAACAATCTCTCTTATCTGATCTTATCGTTATCTTGTTCAACATTTCTTCTCGTTGGCTCTTTCATCCCCTCCTCTGTATCCCCCCTATATGTTCAATACACATTTATCTGTCCCTATCGATATGTTACGTTGGGTGCTGGCATCGTTTCTGTGCATCATCCACTGTTATCCACCCTTAATCTCAAATATCCTCTCTGTAGCTTTCCGTCTTTGTATCTCGTGTAATCCGTCTTTTCATTATGTTTGACATGTTATGACAGTTCTTCCGTCCTTTTCATGTGTCAAATCGCGCGTTTAGCAAAATTAATCATTTCGTTACTATTGCAAATAAACATAAATTATTATTTGCATATTGATGAAAACATCCAATTTCGGTTGGCCACAATACCCATCGAATGTCATTGTTAAGTGAAATAAGATCGATTTCTTGTTGCGATTACATTTGCGATTACTTCTAACAATAAGAGGAAGGTTTATCACTGCTTTATGTGCGTATTATCATTAGCAATCAGACCACATAAATTTGCAAAGCAAGCGAAGTGTGAACATTAAATTCAGATCAACCGAAAGTCCCTATCACCTCAAGGCTTGTTGAAGTCACTTTCATTACTCTTCATTGGGTCGAGTTTAGCCAATTTTGAAAAAGCATTCGTAATCAGTGATTCTGACGCTCCAAAATGGCCCATGTTCCGTCTCATAGTTCACTGTATCCGGACAGAATGGAAGATTGTGATCCTGAGTAAGAGTGATAACCTATTGCTCTCGTTATGATGCTTATCAAGCAAATCTTTCGGCATTACTGTATTTGTTATCGCAGTTTCGATAGCAGTTTGAAGTCGTTCACCAAATTTGTTTGCATCGTTTAATAGCAAATTAAACTTGCTGACTGCAGTTATTGCATTGTTGTTTGGATGCATAAATGAATGAGTTAAGTTTGTACAGGGGAGGCATATAAATACAAATACACACAAATGACAGTTTAATACTATCATAATTCAGAATGGCATACTGACTCGGTAAACAAACAGTAACGTACACATTTGACATTGATTTGCGATGTTATAAACTGCAAAATATTGCCTAACATTCATTTTCGTGAACTGCGCAATAGTAATTCCGGGATAATGTATAATGCATAATCATGATTAATCACTGTCACTGGGCTCGTTTGTATAATTCATTATTCAGTTACGTACTATATCTTTATTAGAAATCATTTTCAGAACGTTTATATGATTTATATGAAATCAAGAATATATCTAAGAAAGGTGATCAAATATCCAACTTCTTATGATAGATGAATATCAATGATAATAATAATACTGATAGGAGAATGTAAGTTACATTAATGATAACGATAATAAGACTCATATTGTAGAATATTTGCAGTGTTAATAATAATCAACTCAACCATACTGGTAACAAAATGAAATAGTTTAGGTAAGTATCACTACGCAAATGAATGAATATCCACGGGGATGCTGAAAGCTGTAGTATGTTGTACATATCAGTTGACGTTATGAATAAGAAGTGGCAATTTAAAAAGTCTTATAAACATGATTATAGCATAACATAATGTAATTGATTCATATATAAATTACATGAATTTGATAAGGGTTATAATCTTTAATAGTGTATGTAATTCATAATTGTATAATACTGTCATTAAACAACGAAGGTCACTACTAATTGTAACCAATGTTATACATAGTAATGTATATTATATAAAGGGAAATTAAATATGATAGTTTGAAGAAGAATGGATGGATAGTTGTTGGTTTGGTTGGATGGCACCATGAAGACCCATGTGCACAAATCAACAACTAGGAGCACTCGATTTTAGTTTTATAATATTATATTTTAGATTTATCCCCTCCCTCTCGTCAGTCCCTTCCACGATGAGGACGATGACCTCCATTAATTATACGTTTATAGTATAGTAGATAATATTTTGTTTGCACTGTGATTGTGATAGTTTTATTGAACAACATCAACCTGTTATCCGTAATCGGACTATTATCAGTTGTGATAATGAAAACGGTAATAGTGATGTAAATGAAAAATCAACACCCGTAGGTCAGTTGTGGATATCGTGATAGTGTTGATAAGATTGATATAGCGCTGATAATGATACAACTAACGGGAAAACATGAATGAATTCGAGCAGTTTCCGTTGAATATGTTACTGAATTTTAATCATTTTGAGAGGTTTCCTTTTTGTGTTTGAATTCAATCATTTGCAACTTTTAGTGTTAATGGTCACATTTTGAATGTGTGCAATTAAGAGAATGATATAGTTGGGTTTCCACAGTCAATCCATAATGGAAGTCGCCACTTAAACTGCTGAAAGTTGCTGAAGATTTGATGAAAACGAGCATAATGATGATGGTGGTGGTGAAACAAGAATTCACCAGCATAATAACTGACTGACGACGACGGTCGATTGGGAAACGAAATTGCGGAATTAATTATCCAGTTTATTTTATTCATTCATTCTCTTTGTTTGCAATTACACCACAAATGAAATGAGAATAATTCGATGTGTGTGTTTGTGTTACATTTATAGGAGGAATTAACTAAGTCAATTCGCTTGGATATGCAATGAGTACATAATTTTGGTGAATTTTATTTTGGAAAGAGTTTCCACCAAATATTAGACATTAATTTCATGTCTGGAAAAGTTTTCGTTGCACAGCATTCGTTGGAATTCTTGCGAATGATATTGACTGAAATTGTATAGCGGATGAATCGATACTATTATTAATTTCATGACAGTTAATTGCTTTTTCGCACTAGCGTATCACCGTGAAAATTCAATGACACAGTCGAATTGAGCATATTCGATTACGTCTAGTATTGTTGAGCAGCTTGTGTGAAAATGCAAAATCAGTTGTTTTAGAATTTCTTTAGGAATTTCATACTTTTTGGTTAGTTCCGTCAATTGAGGAACTTTGAAAAACCGGTTGATCACTGAGATAATCCAACTGCAAATCACTTTCAGAGTATCCAATGATGAATTCAATTTCACAATGCGAAAATTTGCTCGACCAAGCTATCACTGATGAAATCTTCACGATGATAAGATAACACATAATGTTATTGTTGCATATTACAAATGCCATCCAATTTATTTTTGCCCTTACTTTGAATTTATTCTGTTATATCATAGAAAGCACGAAATGAGATTCTCAAAAGTTTATTATCAATAGAAACAAATAAATTTAGTATCTATGCACTCGGATTGAGTAATGTTGACTAAAAAGGTTATTTGCAAATCCATTGAAGGACTGAATATAATATCAGTGACAAATAGAAGGGACGGACGTATGAGTGAATGGATGAATGTGTTGTTGCTTGAGCAAATTATAGAGCGGCAGTGATGAATTCAGATTAATTAAATGTGAAGGGATGTTCACAACAGAATGTTCGTCTCATCGTCTTTAAATCATCGCTAATTATTCGAGTATTTTCCTTTTGATGGCGGTGTTTATTATGATTTGTGTGTGTGTGTGTGCTTGTTATGCACATTATTACATTACATGTTATTGTTGTGATTATCCATTGTTATAATTATCATTGTTATTACTATTATTACTATTAAGACTACGATTCATAATTCAAAAAACAACACATAATAATCCAAAGAAACCAACATTCAACAGATGTGCAATGGAGCAAAGCACAAGTCAAGATTATTGCGTAACAAATCTGCTAAATACATAAATCGTTTAGCCTTTCCTTTAATGTTGTTCACTCAAAATGCTGATGCTGATGCTTTCACTGTCCATTTTCCTAGAACATGCTTATCATGAAAACTGCACTGTAATTAGTAAACATGTAAACATGAAAAAAATGTAAACTCGAAATTAGTGAGCTGGCTGGGAAGTGGGGATCTCCTTCATTTCACAAGGGATATGCGGAACGGACTTCCAGGAATGAATAGATCCAACGATACTGTATTAAGCAACAGACTACTGCAGGAGTGCACAATAGAGTACTGTAACAGAGTACTAGTAGTTTACCGTAATATACAATAGACTATTGTAATGTATAATTGGCTAAATTACCACGATACATGACAAATTACTGCGGTGTGCGGCACATCCGAAATGCGGTGTTACTGTAAGCTACAGTAAGTTATCAGTTGCGTACTGCAGTAGTTTGAGTTTAGTGGAGAAAATTTGACAGTTAGTAATGTTTGGAAATTGTGATATCCGATGAATTGGGTGACTTTGAAAGCCATTTATCACGATTGTTTGTTTTTGTTTCGTTCGTTCAATTTATTATTTGCTGAAGTGTGGTGATAATAATGATAAGAATAATATTTTAATTAATAATGGCATCGATCACATATACCGGTTTGATGAAGTGACCGACCGGTTTTGGTTCAATATTATTATTATTGATGCCATTCATTATTATGTTATAATTATTCATTATCATTGTTATTTTCTTTCTTTTCACGATCATCCATCATTTCTGTTGTTGTCATCGATGTAATTGAATCGATTCTGCCTCATTTCATCGCCAAATGAATCTAATTTAAGCAATTATCTGCATTTGCATCACATCAAAATAGAAGGAAAATTCGTTTCGTTCGATTGATTTCTGAAAAACGAAAACAATTTAGGATTCTCGACTCTCATGATTCTAGTTTCATATGCGTGATGTAATCTTCTAATTGTTCGCCCTTCAGTAAAATTTCATTTATACGTTCTATAGTGAAACAGATTTTACTTGAATTCAACAATTTGTTTGTCGTTTGTATTTCATTATCAAATCATTGCATTCCACTGTTTTATCACATACCGTGCGATTTTTTGATTTCATTTATTTTCTTCAATTGGATGTTTCCCTTTCTGTTCATTTCTGCAAGAATATTATTGTTCAAATGAATAGTAAGTAGTCAATCTCGAAGTTCACCCATGTTACATTTTCAGAAGAGTATCGGTTGGTTTATAGTCGGTTTAAATTTATAGTCATTTTAATTTAAATTTTTAAATTTATAGTGAGAGTATTAGTGAGCATCACTATTGCTCACGCCGAGTGTCATAACTCTCTTAACTTAACAATTATCGACGAATTCTAAAACATATTTTTGTTGTACTCAATCTCGGCTACAACATGGTGTACAACATTCCGCCTAATTTTTATATTCGTAGTAGAGAGAATTTGAATTTCTTCTATATACATGCTAATTGTGACCAGTGAACATCACTATTGCTCACGCCGAACGTCATAACTCTCTTAACTTAACAATTGGCGATAAAATCTGAAACAGATTTCTGTTGTACTAAATCTCAGCTACAACATGGTATATATCATGACTGAAAATTTTTCCTCTCGGGTGGGTACCAATTGAAAGTATCTGTTGCAATTTTGCCCGTAAGGCGAAATCGAAAATCTCGAGCATGTGTTGATCACTGACAAATCTATCAGCTATGTTTTGTTCTCCTGGATCTTCGCTACAAAATGATATATGATTTACCTGGATTTATTCCCGTTGAATAGGTAAGAAATTCACATTTCTGAACATATATCAAATGAAAATCCCACTCCCGTCACTTGGCGAACTGTCACTTCGTTCGTACTTGGCGAACTGTCACTATCCCAATGCGAAGATTATCAGCAGGATTTTGAATACAATTGATAATTGAGTAGATTGAAGCAGTGATGCAATTGCTTCTATTTCCTCAAAGTTGCTGATTTATGTAATGGAAATATTAGATTTATCGTGATCGCGAACAGATCAGTTGGCTCTGATTGTAGCGTTTGATGCTGATTAGATCAGTTTCGCATTATGTGCACTGAAGAACTAACTGATTACTTTCTTAGCACAACCCCTCGGCGTAGACTGAACGGTCTCCGTGGTAGCTCAGAGGTAAACCCCAAACCGGTAATTGGTACGTTGCGGGTTCGATTCCCGTTCGATTCAGAGGAAAATTTTGCTCGAACGAATGTGTACCAATTTGATTAATGTTGTGAGCCAGAACCAGGCTATGATCCGACGGCTTGTATCTATTATCTAATTATCTGTTATTATTCGTTTTAATATTTAGATTATTTTCTCACCGCCGTGCTATCAGCAGTACTGTGAGAGAGCTGATAACATTGCGTTGCGCGTAGTTCGAAAGAGTTGTCAAGTTTTGACTGTGTCTAAACGAAAATTATGAGGAAATTCTGAACGATTCAATGGTTTTTACAAAATATTTGTGTTCAATCAAGCCATCTGAATTTTGAATTTTTTAAAAATCTTCTGGGTTTTTTGTTTCATATTCTGCAATTTTGGTCATCGTTGAATTCTATTCGGCCGTGTGTTATTGAGTCGCACATTTATTGATATAAACGGCGAACGTTTACGAAGCTCATTGTCAGATAAAGAGTCGAAATGAACCATTAAGGCAGTTTTAATTTCAGTTTCAACGAGTGTTTATGTGTCGGAGTGAGTGACAAAACAGCATGCATCATCGTTCACAGCCGACCGCAAACATTCAAGGCAAACTTCAACAGGTTTCTCATATTCCTACGCATATCACAATGCTGCTTGATTCACATTTAATTTTGCTTCTTTACTCTGATTCCAATGATCCGATAAGACGAACCAATCGTACTGAGCTTCAGTAAGATGGATTTGATCAAATAATTGAATGCAGTTTGAAACTTGGTGACATTGGATAGGCAAATTAAATTCTCTTATCCATCATTTGATTTACCTCATTATGACGAACAATTGATGGTTTGCGCTTCTGTGTGAACAGAAGTTGATCCGATGGATAATTGTCGTAATCCTGGGTGATATCCACTTGAGGATGATGAGTGGCTGAAGTCTCTGGAAGAGAATGTCTCGAAAAGTGATTCGTTACGAACGCAGATCATTGGGATGTTGGATAGTTTCGAGCAGCGATTGTCGAGACTCGATGAGACTGTTGTACGTTTACATCAACGAACAGCATGCTTACAAACGAAGCAGTCAAGTGGGTGTTTGGCTCGAAAATATTCGCAATCTGAGTTGATTTCAAAGCTCATCGAAAATCGTTATCGCAAGATGTTTTCAAACTTCAATTTTTTCAAATTTAAACGTTTAGACATAGCGAAAGCACTGAAAATGATCGATGCCATGCAGCAGTTCTACGGGAAAGCCGCGGAATTGGAGAATTCAATCCGAGAGGGAAATGTGACGTTGGATAGGGATAATTTCTTGAAGCGTATGGAACAGCTGGCTGAAGCAATCACATTTTTCTCATCGCAACCGACCTATCGTGATCAATTGGAGAGTATGGTTCGGGCTGGAATCAATTTGCTTCTGAACTCAACAATTCAATAATTTGTTTTCGATTTCATTGTGGATTGATTCTCGCAGAGCTCAACACTCTGGGATTATAGTGGTTGTACTAATGATGAAGTGACGTATTGCATTACAGAATCTGACATTCGAATCGGGTTGTTGTGCGTTGGAGAAAGAGTTTCGTAGTGTCGTTCAAGCAGACTCGATTGTTGCCGATGCAGCGATGATCATCGAGAGTCTCGATCAAGAATTTGGTAAGTGCGAAGTTTGGTTGCGATTCTCTCTTTGATAACATTCAGTTGGACAGAAATTTGATCATTTGCTACTTGCATAACGGATTATAGCCAAGGAAATTTGTTGAATGAATAGTTTCTCAAACTTACAATTAGTTTGATTTCGATTTATCATATGTTTTGAGAGAGTGTGAAATTTTGCTCTCTGCTTATGTTGTTCCCTAATTGGAAGTATATGCTCGAATTTTGTCCGACGTCTTGATCTTAAAATCCTAATGTTAGTATATTTGATTCAATTCATGACTGAATTTCATTCTAAAAATATCACTGTGTGAGTTTAACTTCTAGTCTGAATTCATTCTCAGCCTAATTTGAAGCAGTTACTTGATGTGATTGAATTTAGAGGTGATTGTTGCTCGTTTGAAAGAGATTCCAACAGTGCGCGATATCAGTCGAATTCGTGACATTGGACGTTGGTTATTGAGACGTAATCCGCACAGTAATGTTGTTCAAACATACGCAAATATTCGATCTGAGAACATGTTAAAGACTTTGGCAACTATTTATCAACACGATAACATCAATCGAGCAAAGTTATCGATTACGACACCGCCAACATCTAAAACATCAGCAATTTCGTTGAGACAGTTCGTCTTTTCTTATTGTTCACTTATTGCTAGCCTTTATGAGTGTTATCATACGCAACATAATTGTTATTGTTTTAGAGAATTTGATTATTATTATTATTATTATTATTATTATTAATTTTTATGTTTGTTCCAGTCTAATTGGTTGTTGCTTGAATAATTCTTGTTTCATATTCTGAATATCAATATGAAATAAGCTTATGAATTCAATATTTTTGACAATGATTGCATTGTTTTAGAGCACTAAGGAAGGCGACCGGACGATCGATTGATAAATATGGTCAGACACGCAGTTGAAAGTTTGATTGTTTTCAAAGAAATTTGTTCGCTTTTAAATCTGAATTTTTGAAAATTCAATTATCGCTTTTTTTCATTTGTTTATTGGTTTGTCAGTGGTATCTTTTTAGTAATGCCAACACCGGACAGTTGGCGTGCTTCAAACGATATAGTTTACGCGATTCTACTTACTTTTGGTGCTCTGTTGGCTTTGATTCAGGTGCTTTGTTGTTTCATTCATTTGAATTTGTTAGTATCTATTTTCAGTTTTGTACAAATGAAGTTTGAAATATTTGTTTTTTTTTGCGGAATGAAAACAACCAAATTAGTGAGATTGTTATGGAAAATTTTAGTAATAGGAGTAGTTGAGGTAGTTTTAATGGTATTGATAGATTCGAATTTTGTTGAAGTTTAGCAAAGCCTAAGCCATGATGATTTGTTGCAAACACGATAAGTGATTAATATGGTTGGTGATAGAGTAGTCTAGTGATAATAATTGAGACAATTCAGTTGGTTGTTTGATGAGAGCAATGAGTTCA
Organism: Anisakis pegreffii; assembly: GCA_035041965.1. Classification (NCBI taxonomy): domain Eukaryota; kingdom Metazoa; phylum Nematoda; class Chromadorea; order Rhabditida; family Anisakidae; genus Anisakis; species Anisakis pegreffii. The sequence goes on along the minus strand of JAPYMA010000832.1, from coordinate 40,084 downwards.
GATTGAAACGGATCTAATGAACAAGGCGATTGATGATGTGAGTGCCTGTGCACGTGTGCAACGTGAGATGTTCTCTAAACCACTGCAGAATGTCATCGAACGAGCGAATCGTCTCTTTAGCACTCTAGACTGCCCAGTAGTACCATTACTGCCACTCTTAAGACATACTTATGCGCATTGCAATCAGTTGAGTTCGTTGTCGAAAGTGAGTTTGCAATTGAATTTTTTAAATAATCATATTTTTCGAAACTTTTTTTAGGATTTTGAGCTGATTATGATGTGCGTTCGAAGTTCTTGTTAAACTCTAATTCGGTGTATTTAGATTCCAAGGGAAAGTTGTATTTGAACTTAAAGTTCTGGCGGAGAATAACATGCGTGTCTCATTTAATTCAGTTTTGTGCAAATGATTTGGAATTCCGTCTAGAAAGAAAACTTTCGTATGAATAAGCACCTGAGGATTGCAGTTGAAGATGTTTGCTTTACAAGGATTTTGTTTTGCATGTGATGATAAGATGTAATATTTTCAGAATGCAGTTGGTGAAATTCCATATGAGTTATTTGTGAAGAGATTACAAACGAAATGTTATTCGTTGTTGGATGAGTCGTTGGATAAACTGACGAACGATACGAATAAATTCGTTCCGGATGACGGGAACGTTCATCAAGTGACTTCGAATGTGCGCAAATTCGTATTTCTGAATTTGTTTTGTTTTTCTGAGGAGAAAATTTGGAAATATTTCAGTAGTGTGAAATGAATTGTTTTTTGATTGATTTCAGGCACTTAATTTGTTGAGTAGTTTGATGGAATATCGTCAGACGGTAACGCAACTTTTAACCGCAAATTCACCGAATAGTAATCCATCGTATCTCCTTCCACGATTCTTTGGTAAGTGAATTTTTTATTTGAGTTGTTGAAAATCAGTTCGGTTCACTTCATTTTTGTGATTGATTTTGTTTCAGCGATTTGAGGATATCTGTGGAATTGAATCATTATGTGAAGCATTTTATAGATGTCATATGAGTGAAACTAATGGAACCGTAGATAGCTTTGTTTTTACTTAAATAAAATCATTCTGTATATTTCTCTTTAAGTTTGAATTATTCATAACATTCGTTGAATGACTTGTTTTTTATTTCAGCGCGAATGCTATCAGCTTTGGGATTGAACTTGAAAAATAAAGCCGATTATTATAGCGATGAAACACTATCGGTGATATTCCTACTGAACAACAATACCTACATTCATAATACACTGCATAACGACGGTATGTTTGCGGTGGTGTGTGAGCACAATTCAGAAGTGCGTTCGTTTTATAAATCAGAAATTAATCGACTCATCGAAAGATATTTGCAAAGGTTTGTCATAGAGATTTGTTCGTTCTCTTGATTTGTTGTTCCGTTTCGATTTCATATTCGGGAGATTTCTTGAGATTTGTGCAGTTATTTAAGTGTTCATTTATATTGTTTTATTTATGTTGTTTTATATTTTATTTATCATATATTGTTTATGACATTTGTGGTTTTTAACAGCTTTGTTTTATTAATGTGTTTTTACTGTTAACATCTTTATGATGGGAATCGCTAGTGGTGTTATTATTAGGAACGTTATTGTTATTGTTATTATTATTGTTACTATTTTATTGGTTTCTAGTTGGGATCGTGTTCTCGCAACGTTATCAGTTAACACAATTGCATTCGACGATAAGCAAACGTTAAAATCTGCGATACAGGTGACATATTTTGAAATGATTCATTGCTATGATTCTTATTTATGGTGATGTAAGTGGGATGTTCATTATTATTGTTATCGTACATATGTGAGCAATTTGAATCGCTTACCATATCAGTGCAAATTCTATTATCATTGAACTGTTGGTGGTATTTTTTGAAGACTTTCAACATTGAATTGGAGAAGTTGTTGAGTGTTCAACGTGGCTATTGCATTTGTGACATGAAATTGTCGCAAGAGATTCGTGACAATATCAAGAAGCTGATTTGTGAGCGGTATAGTGATTTTTATATCAGGTGAATTCATGAAGAATTTATTTTTTTATTTTTTGAATATTTTTGAGTATTCAAAGAATATTTTTTGAAAAATTTATGAGGAGTTTTTCTGACAGTCGAATGATTATTTGCCAAATTGTGCAGTAAGATTTGTGACAGTTTAAAATTGTTTCAGTAGCAGTAGAAAAGTGATGTCGATAGATGATCAGTTTTGAGAGAAGAGACTTGAATATTTCGAATTGTTAATGGAATTTTCATGGCATAGAAATGATTGAATTCAACAATTGAAATTCTTAGAGAATCACATTCCTTTGTGTTTCTCTTTTCAGTGGTTCTTTTCGGTTCACCGAAGCGGAAATAGCGATATTAAACGAACGGATGACGAAATTTTGCCATATTGAAAATAATAAGATTAGAAATTGAAATTGCGAAATGATGAGAAATGTTTATGAAAAATTTCTAAAGAAATTTTTGAGGAGCAATTGAAAAAGTTTGTTTTAATGATGTTTATTTTTGCAGAACAACTCGATCGAGTTGTTGGAAGAGTGTCGAGAAGCATTTTCGTTATACAGCCGAATCTCTTGAAGTTGTCATCGATCGTCTGTTCGATGTCACTGCTTAATTGTTTGGTGTGAACGTGTTTTTTGGATAGAGTTCTCAAAGCAAAGTGATTATTTCGTGCAATTTAAGGCAATTTTTGTTTGTGAACGTTGCATTTGAACAGGAAAAGTTTACGAATAGTTGTGTTCGTTAGGTTTGAGAATGCTTTAAAATGGTGATTTGAGAATCGAAAGGGTTTGAAGCCTTATTGTTGAGATTCGAATGTGTTTATGAGTATCCTCATTTTGATTGTTATTGGTAATTATTAGTGCTGTTATTGTTATTCACTCCAGTCATTATTATTATTATTATTATTATTATTGTTGCAGTTTTATCACTGTTATTATTTTTTGTATAGGGAAACGGGATTCGAAGGATTGAAGCGTTCCAAAAATGAAATGTGATTCGTTGAGATGTGTATGTGGAATTTAAGTTGTGGTGTTTTACTGACAATGAGGTGTGTTGATGTATTTATCAATGATATTGGTTTGTTCATTTTGGAGGACTGTGAGGCTGGTTTGGAAGATGGATTATTTGCAGATTGCAGTTGTAGGTATTTGATCATGCAAAAAGGGGATTGCTGGTTGTTTTTTGACGAATGTTTTGACATTGTGATGTTTTGAGAATTTAGTACTGGTCATCTGCATTTGTTTGTTATGTTCTCATTTAGAGAAATAGTTTTGTATTGTTGCTTTGATAATGTCTTATGGTTGTTTCTTTAATGTTTATTGTGAGATGAAATTGTTTTTATATGTTGATATCGCACGCAGGCATTCGTTGAGTTAATTGCAGTTTGTTGGGTTGTGCAATATGTTTAATTGAGTTGTAATTTAATTGTTGAGATAATTTTTTTGAATTTTAAGTTTTTCGTTTAATTTGATTCTAATTTTAAATTGAGTTAGTTGAGTGGTGCGTACGTACAATTGGTCACGATTGTGATTATTTTGGATAATTATCTCGCGAGATAAGTTGAATCAGTATTGAATCGTGGATTGTACATTATTCGAATTTATTTTGTAACTATTATTGATTACTGTTATTATTACTATTATGATTGTTATTATTATTTTTGTTACTATTATTTTTACTAGTATTGTAGCCATGATTCTTGTTGTGTTGTTTTTTCCGGCACTAAGAAGGGTTTGAGATATCCACATTGTGGATGGATTATACCTATATTCTTATGATATTTTGATAGGTCTTGATTTGCTGCAGTATTCAATCGTATTTAATTGTATATTTAAATGAATAATCGCTCAACTAGTGCGTAATTTCTGCTAATTGTGATTGATTTTACTATTTCAATTTGGTCAGTTTGATTTTTTCAATTTGATCATTAATTGATCAATGCGATTATTTCTTAATATTGATGTTTTCGTTTATTTTTGTTTATGATCGTTGTTAATATTATTATTATTATTGTGGTTGTTATTATTTAATAGTGTTATTTGAGTTTCATTTTTGTACAAAGTATCAGCAGAGTGCTACTTAAAGTGATCGCTTGTCAAAATATCGTTTCTGTACGAGTCTATTCAATTGATTTATTGTTTAATGTGCTTTTCATTCATTCAAATATGTGATCTTGTTTGCTTACTATTATTATTATTATTTTTCTCGCTTCTTCTACTTCAACTAACTTTTTGAGCCTACTTAATGCGCATTCAATTAAACTTTTCATTTTTTGATTCTTTTTCATAAAAATTTTCGATTTCGAAACTCAAACAACCGAAAAAATTCATTGATTGTCGTTCAAGAAAACGGTATTTTCCGTCGGTCTATTGGTTCTCCGTCATTTTGCCATTATTCCGTTGTAATCCATTGCTAAGCGCTCCGCAAAACTTGTCGTTAGCTATTGATAGAAAGACTTGGTTAGTGATTTCGGCCATATTATGAAATTAATTATCTTTGAAGCTTCTCCTTGTGCAGCACTATTAACCAGGCTCATTTCTCTGGTATTTCAGGTACTGATGTCGAATTCGGATAGTTTTCTCTTAAAAATTAGTTTGTTTCAGATCCGTTGCATTGTGTAGAGTGTAATTGTGCTTGAAGAATTGTTGTGGGTGTGAAGAAGATAGCCATTGTATTTGAGGTGGTGGTGTTCAAATGACTGGAATGAAGCAGTGAGAGTTCAAGCTTTCGGATAGATTTTGAGGTATTTCAGGTTTGTCATTAAGCAATATTGAGTCTCGGTTGGGGAATCTTTTTGAATTTGAATGATTGAGCATTGAGAATCTTCTATCTGAACATATGGGCAGGTATATTCAGGGTTGAGACTGCCTGGAATATTCGCTTGGTTGATGTCGATTGCGTTGGACTGGTTAAGAAATTCTCCAGTGATCTTATGGTGTGGTGATTGATGCTCCAGTAGTCTTTCAGCTAAATCAGATGTGATCAGCCAGATCTCATCATATTCAGTGTTTGAATGGTGATGACGGGGTGTGGATTCCGCGAGTTGCTTCGTGTCAAATGGCTTTACGATTTAGATACTGTGTCGCCAGTCTGAAATTTCGTTGTTTGCTGAAATTTTTATATTTGTGCATGAAATTTTAGCAAATTTGTTTAAAAAAGAATCCATTCAGTCATAAATGATAATGGATTGCAATAGGTTGAACAGAACCTGTATGTATTTAATCGTTCATCTGAAGTGTCACACAAAAATAGTAATAATAATAATATGAAGTGATATGCTAAACTCACTACTGCAGCAGTAATTAATTATCATATTGCAAATGCATATTATTACACCACTGCAAATAGTAATATTACAATAGAATTTGATAATGCGATCACTGTATCGTCTATTGTATCGTCGCGCTTGCACGAGCGTTTATCGCTTTGTATAGTTGACTTTATTACAAGAAGGAAGTGTGTTCGATCGGTAGAGGTATCCAATTTTGAGCGATTTGAAATTGAAGCGATTGAAAGATCCAGAGTATTTGTTGGGAACAAGTAGGAGAACTTCAAGGAATATAAGAGAAATCGATGAATGTATTTTCTTGTTTTTATTGATCAAATTGTGATACACTTCGATATTGCTAATGAAGTTAACATGCTGGCGAAACATCAGCGAGATTGTGTGTTGAAACGTTAGCTTCGATTCAGATTGAATCAGTTTGATGCAGTGATTGTTCAGTTTATTGCAGGTACTTGGGTCGTAGTGGTGCTACTGCTGCTCACATAGTATTCGGTTGATACTGAGCAATCGAGGATTAAGTGAGCGGAAACTGATTTGCAATGTCAATCGTGGATTTAATTTGTCGTTTAGTTGCGAGAATATATTTCACGTTTGTGCGTATTGTATGTTGGGTTGTTGGAGTGGTTCTCAGGAAACGAAATGTACCGAAACCAGAGAATAGTCTACTGCTAATGAGTGCGAAACAAGCGGCTGATAGGATTCGCAAACGAGAGGTTAGTGTTCCATTTTCCAGAAAAATTTAGTGATCATATTCGAGTTTTCCATAAGATTTTTCCATAAGATTCGCTAAAAGCTGTGGCCAGTACCTGGATTTGAACATTACGTTTTTTATTATTGTTTATTTCAGATCAAAAGTATCGATCTGATTGAAGCCTATATTGCTCGAATTGAACAAGTGAACGGCATTACCAATTCGGTTGTGGAGAATAATTTCGACGAGGCACGTCAAAACGCCCGAGAAGTGGACACGATTCTGGACAGTATCGATGAGAAGGGCGAAGCTTTCAATGAAGTTGGTGATTCCAATGATTGATTTATTGTGTGGAAGATTATTTCAGTGTAATATGATCGAACAATACGAATAGCGATGCGTGATTTTTGAGCATAGAATATGTTTTGTTCTACAAAAGAAAGATCTATTTAGTCTACAATGGTTTCATTCATCATATTTTATTTGTGTTATTGGTTGTTGTGATCGGAAACTGCAGTTACAATTGATTGTTGCAGTTAATGAATGCTAAACCCCTTCTTGGAGTACCGTTCACGGTCAAAGACTGTATTGAAGTGAAGGGAATGCACTGTACGGCTGGACTGGTGAATCGACGTGATATGGTCGCTTCCGAAGATGCAGACGTGGTGGCGAGGTGATTTATTGGATTTGTGTTGCACTCAAATGATTTTTGGAAATTGAGAATTTCTTTGCATGACAAATATCTGGATTGCCCAGGCTGTCAAACTCGACACGGGAAGCGCTAAAAGAGATAATTGATGATAGCTGTGGCCACCTTTTTGAGAGCATCGTTTAACCTGGATTACTATAGATGAGTGAAATTTGAGCTGCCACGACAAAGAGAGCAGAACAAAGCTTGAAAATGAGACAGCTTGAATGGAATTTACATTTGAGTGTTACTGGTTTTGTAGGATGAAGAATGCAGGTGCCATATTGTTAGCCGTGACTCTGGTGCCTGAGGTTTGTATGTGGTGGGAGTCGGCGAATCGCCTGCATGGTCAAGCGTGTAATCCGTACGATACACGCAGAACGGTTGGTGGAAGTTCGGGTGGTGAAGCGGCCCTGGTCGCGGCCGCCGGCTCAGTGATTGGACTAGGATCGGATATTGGCGGTTCCATTCGAATACCGAGTTATTTCAATGGGGTGTTCGGACTGAAGCCAAGCTCAGGTGCGTGATGAGTTGATTTTGTTGACGAATCGGAAACTGCAGCATGAAACGTCGGCTGGTCACAAGTAGAAGTGTATAAAACGAGAAGTGAGATTTAGGATATGAATATTCGTTTGAAGATTATGAAATTTATCGCCGATGAGCAATTCCATTGAGACGTCGTCATATTCGTCCGAAAGTTTAATTGTAAGCTTTATGTTTTTGTTGCCTTTTTTAACTGAATTTCTGTATCGGTTCGATTGGGCAAATTTCATCTGAGTGATCGAAGGAGCGATTTTCTGTGTGCACGTTAGCGATTTTCAACAACCAGTTTTGTTTTGTGCATAGAATAGTGACCTATTGAATTGTTGTTATCATGTTCACTTACCTGAATCATTTCGTATTGTCGATTCGGCTGACTGAAGAGATAAACTTTAATGGGATTGTTTTCGTTGTTCTAATTAGAAATATCACAAATCGCCTATTCAGAAGAGGCAAGGAACTAGTGAGAAATTGACATGAGATTAATAATTTTAGAGGTGTGTTTTCATGAAAGGTTAATGATGGATTGATGTGGTGAGATATAATTTGAAGTTGGTTTGTGGTGTAGGTGTGGTATCACTTGTTGGTCATGTCATCGAAACAACTGGACATCCAAAGAAGATGTTGCGTATTGGACCGATTTGTCGCTATGCTGAAGATTTACCAATTATTCTTAAGGTTAGTTTTTACTCACTCTTGCACTTTACTCAAGTATAGTTTCAATGCTCCGATCTTGTCCTTTGTGACATTTTCACGTTGAAATTTAAACATCGCAAAAAATAATAACAAATTCGTTGTTGAGCATTTAGAGTTGTTTTAGAGTTGAACAAGAAATGGAATCAATTTCATCTGCATAATCAAAGCGATATTTTTAGGTGATAGTATCGGACGATAAATTAGAATCATTGCAATTGAACAAGTCGACAGATTTGAAAACGTTACGTGTCTTCTATATGAACGGTATATCGAATTGTTTCGTGGAACCGCTCGGATCTGAATGCAGTAACGCTCTGAAATTGGTGAGATTTTGAGCGAATACGAAGAGGTGGCAAACAGAAATTTGACGGATTAAGTCAAGTTCTTCCGAATAGTCATCGTCTTACGCAATATCGAGTATAGGCGGATTACAATTGAAGTGGAAGTTGTTTTTCGAAAGCGGAATCATTGCTTGAATAAATCATAAGAACCAATTTATTTTTCAAAAGCACAGTTTGAAATCGTAAAGACAATGTGATCATAAGTTTGAAAAAATATGAACATGACTGATTCATGCCCGTAATAATTTCATTGTTCACAGTTCGGATTCTCTCTTTGTTCAGTAGTTTGGAATGATTTTTTAATTGTAATCTTTCAAAATCAGAGATAATTCATGATGGGTTCTGATGGCGTTTTGTTAAGGCCGTGGAACATTTCGAGCGTAAATACGACATATGCGCAATTCGAGTGGATCTTCCGTTGGTGCATAACGCTCTCGACTTTTATTTCACAAGTATGAACGTGCCCGGAGAGCCGGCGATGGTACATGAAATGAGTGGAATAAAAGTGATTATTTAACGGAATTCTTCTGCTTTTGCGGTCCTATTTTGGGTTATTGTTGTTGTTGTGTTATCGAATTTGGTTATGGCAAGAGTTTGTGGGTTATGACAGTTTGTTTCAGACTGATACGGATTGTGCGATGGAGTTCATCAAGTTGTTATTCGGTAAATCAGAGCATATGTTTGCGACGATATCGCAGGCACTCATCGAGAATCACCCGATGTATAGTGAGGATCGTAAACGAATGGTAATAGCGTTCTGATTTTAAAGAATAAGATAGGAAAGGGGAAACTGTTAACATCATCCCACATGTTTAGCGTCTTGTAATTTATTTATTTTTAATCATTTTGATTCGGAATCGTCATTGATTTTTGATATCCTTTCACATCAGTGCAGTGAGTTCATTGAATGATTTAGGTTAGCTTACAGGAACTAATAAAATTTTAAGAATTTGATGCACATAACAAGCCAGTGCTTAGTTTTTATGAAACTGAATTGATTTTTTTTGTGGGTACTTCGGCAGTGGGAATCGAGATGTTTTTATACGATGAGAAATTGTAGATAATGGCGGATCGTGATCGTTTGCGACGTGAAGTTTGCGATTTGTTGCAAGATGATGGTATTCTTCTGTTTCCGTCCTTTCCAACACTAGCACCGTTTCATAATCAACCCTTGTTGACACCGTTCAATTTCCTCTATACGGCTATTTGGAATACGCTCACCTTGCCAGTGCTACAGTGCCCTTTGGGCTTATCAACAGATGATCCATCGAATAGACTACCAACCGGGGTACAAGTGGTTGGATCGCCACTTTCGGATCATCTTCTGATGGCCGTAGCACAGGATCTGGAGGAAGCATTCGGAGGATGGACGGTTCCACAATCGGTTGTAGTCAATGAGTAATTGACTGTTCGACTGATTCATTGGTGGATGAGATGCGAAGGATATCGAAATAATTAGACGTAAACCAAGTCATAGTGTAGCGCAGACTTGGTAACATCATAGTGATTAATACGACAGTGATGAAAGAATATCATTGAAGTATCAATCAATCTATATCCAAGATTATTCATTACTGTCAAATGTTAGTGATATGATTTAGTAGCGTAGTAGAGGTGTTCATGTAGTGAGTGTATATGCATTTGTGTGTGTGCCATCCTATTGCATTCCATATTCTGAGAAGTTTACTTCTCGAGAATGTTCATCGATATTGGGACAATAGTACCAAGTGGAATGGACATAATCGCTTTTTGTTTCATTCATTACTATTCATTTATTATCTCTGTTATTGTTATCTAATATTCACATGTTGTGCATAATTTCTTACGTTCACATTCTTTCAACTAATCTCCAATTCAGCCAGGAACATTATATTGCAGTGGTAATACTCTAAAGCTATCGTCATCTCTCTGTTTTCCACATTCCCTCTGAATATGAATAAACTAAATTTGCAAAGCGATTTCAGTGAATTGTGAAAATTTTCAGGAGCAAAAAAACATTCAACTCTATGTTAGTGTGTTCAAATTTGAAACATTCATTTCTTGATGAGAGCGAAATCTTAAAGAAGTCCGTACAATTAGCTGGAAGCAGTGAATTATTCGTAATCTGAAGATTTTCACATGAGCATTTTCTCGAATTGAAGCTGAATTCTGAGAGTGATATGAGAAGTGCGGAAAAATGAATTGCAGATGCGAAGATTTCGTTTCGAAACAACCAAAATGGTGTTGTGCATATTCGGTGCATTTCTTTCGTCACATTGGAATGAGTACTGTCGTATTGAAGACACTATCAAATGGACATTATCAAATTGCTAGTGAAACATGTAGAAATTTTAGTGTGCATCAATTCACTGAATCATTCATTGTCACTGGAATAAGAAAGTAAATATTCATATTTTAGGCTAATTCATTGTCGTATTGAATGAATGAATCTGCTAAGACTTAAGGGAACCAGCATGGCGTTTCGATTATGTGTTTGCTGTTTGCTCAACGAATATGTGGGAAGTTTTTAGTAGAGTTAAGTGGTCAACTGCCACCGAAATTCGGTGGTAGAAATCGAATCGAAGCTGGAATAGCTGCCTTCGGTGAGAAATGAAAGTGGCTAGGCACCGGATTTTGGTGATCAGTAACAGATAACGGAAAGGAGTAATCGGTCTATGGCTTGGACAAACCGAACATCTCACACCGATCGATCCGACACTGTGTGCCTTATCGGTTGTCACTGAATTTCGTTAAGAAAGCGATGAACGATATCATTCCGCCCAATGACGATTCTCTTTCGGTTAGTTGTGAAATTTTGAATGCCTCTTGAACGAAGTTAATAATTACAAGCCATATTTCCTCAAAAGCGAATTTCACCTTTACCTTGTTGAGAGAGAGTCATTCTTGTCTCTTAATGCGTCTCTTTCTGCTCTTTAAGAGACCAAATTGCCTTCCTGATTGAGTGTCTACCAATCATCTTAAGATGTTCAACAATTTTTACCGTAACGTGTACGGTAAAAATGGCGATTTCATTAAAGAAACATACGTATGTACATGTGCAAGAGTTTATAGTTTTTAAAGAAGAAGAATAAGCACAAGTGAATGATGAATGAATGGAATAAAATTGGTGGGAGTGAAGAAATTTCAATTTTGATATATTCAAGAAAACCGAATTGAATGGGGAATGGAATGATATCTGATAGTGAGAAGAGGCGAACGCGATAACACTCATTCATTCATTCATTCATTCATGCATCCAACCAGCCATTGCAACGAACGAAACATTAATTTTTGACAAATTGATTTCATCTTCTCAGATTTCACACAACGATTCAATCATTTTGAGAATGTGAGTGAACGAATAAGCCAACAAACGAACCAACAACGGATAAATGAGTGAATTTTGGTGGTTCATTCCAAAGCATTCAACATATCCATGCATCCACAAACACTCACAAAAATATTTCTCCATCCTCATCTTATAAAACAAAAATCTTCTCTTAACACATCATATAAAGCATATCTTCAATATGATATCGAGCAGCAACGAAAACAATAATAATAACCATAAAATATGAATTGAATTGAATGAATAAATCGAATGAGTGGATGGCTAGATATAGATGGATTTCGAAAGATGCTTACGTCGTCGTCGTCGTATATGGAAGAGGAAGAAATTGAGGATATATGTATGTACATATGCGCGTATATCTGAGATATGATGTGTAAAAGAATTGAAATGCAAAAAAAAAGAGAATCAATTGAATGAATTCCACATAGCATTTATTCATATTGTTGTTGGTGTGCATGAAGATATTATTTATTTATTTGTTTTTTCGGCTATACCAATTGATACGATTGATATAAAAGTCTCAAAATTCAACAACGTTTTTCAAATTAAATGTCATATCTTCGTAGCGCTTAAAACAATAGCATTTGCTGGTCTACTAGCCATTCTGTTGCATTCCATACACATATATTCTGAGGAAGCATTCAGAGATTTTGGATTCAATTCCCAAACCGTATTCACTTATGTTTTCATTCGTTTATTTATTTATTTATTCATTCATTTATCTTCAAATATTTCTTAGATATATTCATCGATGTCGTTTGTACTCGTTGGTTTGTGTGTATGCGTGTATGTTGTGCGCAAGTACTTTCTTTCGTGGATGCAGCCTATCTTGATCTCTTTCTTCATGGATGGACATATACGAGTCTATCATTTTATTGCAAATCGTTCATTGGACTTTGCAAATACCCACAAATTTCTGCATTTCTTCGAAGGCAATCGAATAGTGGTTGCTTTAAGTGGAATCGTCCTGATCACATAGATTCGACTCGTTTGATCCTTACTGATCTCTTTGATTTTTTGGTCAGATAGTTTCCATCCAGAAAGTTTTGATCTTTTATTTCATTTTCATTGATCAACTAATACAGTCAGTCAGTCAATTCATTTGTTCATCACGTTACCATTCACACTCAGCGATTGTCTATTGCCATGTATGTAGTTGCTCTCAAACAGCGCGGTCAGATGATTATTTCATGTCGGTTTGAATTCGTTGGCAAATTCTCACTTTCTGTTTGGATTGTTTCTTCTAAATTTTTGATTGCTTTTCTAGTCGCCTCATTTTTATGGTGGATTATCACTTTCTTAAATTTGTTCCCTCATAGAAATGTTCGAGAATTCATTTCAGTAACCCTTTTGGATGTGTTCTTCAGCTAACAGATTGATTGTCTATTATTGATGCCTCTCATTAGTTACGTCCAGCGCAACTATAAGTGACCCTATACTAATGACCACAATAACCGAGGACATATTAAGCGCTTAAGTAGAGCCAGTTGAATGCGTTGTATCATGCGCGTATGATAATCTAATTAATAATAATGGCAACACCATAAATAACTGCTTTATTGTGAGCGCAGTTAAGAGACTGCCTCTGGTGCCCTTTGATGACCTGAAATTCTCTGATGTGCTATATAATTTGTGGCTATCTTAAAATCTTAAGTCATTATTCTTATTCGTTAATTATTATTTTTATGATTATTATTCTTAGATTTATTATTCTTGTTATTATTATTATTGTTATTATTATTACCATTATTATTATTGTTATTATCATTATTGTTGTCATATAATATAAATATACAATATTGATCATTATCATTGCGGTTTTTATAAATGATACCGATTATTACCATTATCATCTTTATACGCTGCGTGCAATATTTACTATAGCATAACTGCGTGGCAACTTTCTTATTGTTATCATTATATCTGAACCATACCAACCATTTTATAAATTTTCAAGTGATACTTTCAATCTGAAGTGGCCTCTTATATCAATACTTTCAACCTCAAGTATCTGCTGATAAAGCGTGAAATCATCATCAGCAAAAAAAATGCTAGCAGCTTTGAAATTGAAGTGAAGAAAACATGAATTATTCCTCTCGGGAAATGCTTCGATCATTAATCAAATAAGTAGCCTGTTTGCACTCATCTTTAATAATCGTTTCATCGAATCTTATCAATCAAATATCCGCGTATAAATATGTATGCATATGTAAATCCCAATTTGCGATTAGCACTCGACATTTTCGCATAATCCACAATACTTCCATTGCATCACGAAACTTTCATGGCTGTTTTATGGGCGCTTATCCCGTTTTAATGCCGTCAATTTGCATACAATTCATTTCATCCATGCAGCTAACACGTTTTATCAGCATTTCATTTGTATTTATCAGTATTATTATGTACTTCATATAATATGAGAAAAATAGACTCAAATTGTAATGTGTTATTATTGTTAATTGTTTAAACTTAATGTAATGATTACTTTTTGTTTAGGATATTAATGATACAAACATTAAATACTTCCATGGGCATACATTAATCGATGAATTCAAGAGAATTCTCGTTGGCTTTACACTAGCCAGGTCGGACGGAAACAATTGGAATCTCTTAAATCAGATAATATTCGAATGCATTTTGCACTGTACAAAAATTTTTGCACTATACAAAAATTCACTGCTTTCAGATTATTCGATAGTTTCGATTGAAGTCGCTGAAAGATTCGTCAAAAAATTGAAACAAATTTCAAGGAACATATTGATGCGCACACATAGCAACGTGATTATTTGTCTTCATTTGCTAAATACAATTGAACGGTTAGAATTTTACATGTATTATAATTCAATATGAAATTTTAATTGTGTTTGAGTGTTTGTGTGTTTTTTGTTTGTTTGTTTCATATATGATTGATAAATCGAATCATTAATTTTTTTTTCGATTTAGTTAAAGTTTCCACTTGTCCCTGCTCTTTCTTCGTCTCCATTCGACGTATGTATCGTCCGTCCGTTATTCGGCATTAATTCAGGATGATTCAATTAATTGATTTGTTTTGATTTGAGATAATTTGAATTAATTAAATGATCATTTCAAACAAATCGAATTCTCTTTTTGAGAATTACTCATTTTCTAAGGACTCATCCTATCTGAAATGAAAATATTTATTTAATTTCTGTTATTTCATTCATCGAATTGATGTGCCATTGAGTTGAGTTGATCAAGAAAACGAAATGATAATCGCAATAATTTGTTGATTTTTTCAAAAAGTATCCAATGATTAATTGCTGCTGTCGTTGTTGATTCAATTGGTGCATTTATTGCCTAACTTTCATTTTATGAATTATTCAATGTAATTATTATAATTCGCATTTATTTCATTACTCTTACAACTGAACATTCACTTGTCGTTTCTAATATTACTCGTCGAATTACACTGCGATTCAGAAACCAACGAAATTTTCCTGAACGTAAAAAATTCACTTTGCAATAATCGTTGAATAGGGATCGGTGGGTGATTAAAGTAGAAAATTGAAACGTACGCACAAATCTGACTGAAATAAACTTCTGAAAATGGTTATGACAAATTGTAATGATTACAGAGGAAAATGAAAATATTATGGCTAGACATTAATGACCACATAATGCTCATAAAGTAAATTAAATACAAATTATGATTGTTCTTCTTCATTTGTTTCATAAACTTAATTGAACACTCACAGTGAATGCAAATAAATTTTCAAAATAATATTATTGTTAGTATTATTACTGTTATGATGATAAATCAAATGAAAACAACTCAGTCAGCAAAATTAACTGAACAACAATCACAACGAAAAACGTTTAGAGATTCGAACGTCGATTGCGCCAACATCATCAGTTATTTAATTAAATTAATTACAGTGAAACGATCGTTGAATGTTATTTGTCGTTTTGAATGTCGTCGATTTCGAGTGCATTTTTTTTTGTGGTTCCATTGGAATGATTCATTCGATTTGATTTGAGTTGTTTGTATCTTTGAAGAAATATTTTATTATTATTGTTTTCTTAATATTTTATTCGAGATTTGTTCATCCGTTCGTTTTTCGTTTGTTTCATTGAGCAAAATTTATGCGTTGCATTTAAATTTATTCGTTACAATGCATCTGAATTTATTTCGTTGCGCAATTTCAATCTGTTTCGATTGGTTGATGCCTATGTCTAATATCACATAATATTGATTATGTCATTGATACCATATCATTTCGTCGTGAATGATCAAACTATATCCTATTGATCAATAATCAGCACAATCACTTCAATGATCATGATTGCTGTTCGTATTGTTGTTGATATGATTGTTGTTATTAAGACTGTCACTGCTATTATTGTTATGAAGAGTACTAGTAATAATTCGTCTAGTACTAGTAATCTTATGTAGTAATAGCTCATAGTAATCTATAGTAACAGTAACAGTTTAAGTAACGTTTAGTTATAGTATCAATAATTTAGTGATAATAATCTTACTAAGTAATTGGCTTACTATTTGCAGAATCGTTGATAGATCCGTGCTGTGCGTTCGACGGCTTTATCGCACTGTGATTGGTGAAATTGGTTCGGTGAAATGTTTTCCTAGACGCAGTCTCTTCACTTTCGTCAGGAAACTTCAATTCTGGGAACGAATTCATCAGGTAAAGTGGACAATTTTGCAGAAATTCGCTGAGGTTTGTTCCTGTTGTTTGGTTTTTCAGCTCAGTTTTTCCGTTCTTTGATGTTTCCGTTTTTTTCGTCAATTTTCATTTATGTTTTCACTGTTTCCACCACCATTTTATCTTTTCATCTCTTTTATTCCCACTATCTTATTCATTATCTGTATCATTTATCGCACGTCGTCGTCATTTTCAACATGTTCACCGTTTCCTTCAATCATAGTGAAGCGCGTCATCGTCCATCAGCGTACCAAATTCTTTTTCATGCAACAAAAATCAAATTATATCACTGATCATTATCATGAATTTCTTACCGATTCGTTAGGCTTTTTCAGCGAAATTATTTGACAATTTTCCGTCATTACTTCTCAGTTTTTGAGCAGTTACATTAGTTGTTTCGTTCAAATACATCTTGTGATAGCAGCATACAATCTTTGTAACGAATCAACTCTGACAACTTATAAGTAAAGATGATCAATTCGTTGAACATAAGGCGAGTCTGTCTATCGTTTGTACTTCTCACAAAATCGCTTTGCAAAGCAAAACTGCCCACTGCGCATCCATCCATTGAATACAACTTGAACTGGCCTTGTAGAGAGACACGAAGCCAACGACCAGTGATGTGTTGAATCAGATCAGTGAATAACTTCATTTCCGGAGGAAACAATAGATTCCAAATTTCCTTTCCATGAAAACTTTGTCATGAAAGTATTGTATCTCTGTAATGAAGAAAAAAACTGGATTCTATGCAGCAGTCATCATATTCCATTACATCAGCGATCATATACATAGCCAGGGCTATGTGATTCTTAAGCAGCGTATCAATACAGATCAGTTAAGATCACAATCAGTTAAGATTAGTCGTTTGTCCATTTGTCTTCACCCCAATTCTGACAATCAATTTATAATATTTCGTTCCTAGCTGACGGGCGCCCCCTCATTCCCCTGGCTCGCTCCTTTCTCGGGCACGATCTCCATGTTGCCTCAAACGCTTGGCCACACTAATCATTATTATGAATTTGTCAAATGGTGTCTAATAGACCCATAAAATTATCGAATAATAAAATTCTGCGCGATCAACAGATACATTCTCATGAAATCATTGAACAGCTTTATCGTAACTGAGAGATAGAGTGATTGATACATATGCATAAATAGCTGTTTACGTTATTATATCCGTCCGCATTATTGTTTCTGAATGAGTGAATGTCTTATCTAATTAGAATTCGCATAATCAATTGCACACTCAGTCATGTTGATTATGCAATCAATCTTGGAGCCATAGTAAATTTTGAAATGATATTGATCATTTTGGACCAATTAATTATTTTTGTTAGAGCTTTATTAATGATGCGTTCGTTAATGGATGGAATACTCTATCATAATCGAGTGTTTATGAATGTGTACAGTTTGAAGTTTTGAGTTTACGATAGCATCGATGCTGTATTGGTTACTTAGAAACAAAACAGTTGGAAGGCAGTTCCATAGCATGCTAGATATTTGATTTTATTCACTGGTAATGGTTAACATTGTTGATTCAGTTCTGTGGTATTGAAAAGTCTAAAAATTTGAAAGGTTTAGTGGATAACAGTCTTCGCAAAATATTTCTTCGAATGACAGCTATTTTAGTTGTTAGAATGAGATGAATATCGCAAATAGATTCCATGTGTTGCAATTGGGGTGAATCTGTAGAGTCATGCTCCAGAGGCGTTCTTCATTTGAATTATAGTCAGTCTTAGAAAATTTGAATTGCGCAAGCAAGACAAGTATAATAACAATAATAGCAGTAATAATAGTAATGATAATATTAATATTCACAATAGTAGACAATAATAGTAACAATAATCTATAAAAGTATTAAAATGTTAAAATGGAAGAATGAAATATTTTGCGAATGCAAATCAGTGATGCGACTTAAGTTCAGTGTCTAATCGTTGTTCGTGTCAATTCAGATGGCTGATGTAAGTGAAATGAACGAATGAATCGGACTTATAAATGTCTAAATCGTGTGCTTTCAATGATAAATGACCAATACTTACGACGAATTATCCTTTAGATCGCTAGTCTTTATCACTGATGCTCATGCTGTTGCTGCTGCTGCTACTGCTGCTGCATACATTTCAATAGCAAATCACATCGAAATATTTTATTATTAGTATTATAGTTATTGTTACTTTTACTGTTATTATTCATGGTTTTGATGGTGTAATTTATTATTATCATTTGATATTATTTATTGTTATCATTTAGCTTTTAGATTACGTTGAGTGCGTTTAGATTACGAATTCGAATATTGCTTTGCACTTGAACTTGTAGTATGAGTGATGTTGCGTTTATGATGGGTGATTGAGCAAACTGAAGTGCTATTCAATGATTTAAGATATTAATCTTATTTAGGTTGCAAAACTGCATGATATGTCTATCGAAAGGCTAATGTCTAGCTTATCTTGATAGCTTTACTAGTAATAGCTGTTACTGTACATGGAATGGCTGTTACTGTAACTATATTAGCTACTACTGTAATTTTAATGTAACAGCAATAACTGTTAATGTTATTTTAATGGATGTTACCATTTATGTTGAGCAGCTAGGTTTGAATGCTCGCATTTGAAGCAGTTGAATCGTTAGGCACTTCGAAGCACTGTGAATCCTTTTGTATGGATTTCGAAGAGAACATCTCAAAGAATTTCACTCTGATATTTTTCATGAGGATTTCGGTTTGTTGAGACACTCACCCTACTTGGACACATACCTACTATCATTTGGTCTTATCGCTCAGGTGCTGATAAACTTCATTCGTATCACTATCACATTGCAGTTCATATCAAGAATCTATCTCACTCACTGTCGACCAACTCAACTCAGTAAATCTCATATTAATACTGGAAAAAAGACGGCAAGAATCGTTGTTGAAGTTTGAAGGAAATGATTGGTTTTTGGTAAACTCTTAATTCAACTGAGATTTGTTGAATGTACGACGTAGATTTCATTTTGGACAACAGTCGCTTTGGTTTGAGAATCAAAAAAGAAATCAAGTGATATGTGAATACGTACACATACGGTAGCTTGATAATTTAGATATTAAAGAAGGATCTAAATGAGTTATTACATGTCCAGAAATGGTGTGGTGTCGGTTGTGAACGTTGCAGAATTAAGATATAAAAGAAGCATGGCACATAGATATATCACTCAAGCCTAAGCCTTCTTCAGTTTAATAGTTTCGTTTTGTGTGGGGCAATCTGTGCATTCGAGACAGATCGAAAGCAACCGAACGAACGCTTGACTTTATAAAGTCGAATACGGCCTCATCAATTGCTCACCACACTTTTTCTTGCTTATAATACAATTTTATTTCAATTCACTTTTATTTATTCACTACTTGAATTGGTTTCCTTCAATCCGAATCTCTAAACCTCGTTCGGCTGTGATTCGTACGCCTATTTGTTCATATCATTCAATGGCACGCATTTGACGGTAGTATCAATGAGTTTGTGTCGTTTTGCTCGTTTTTAATAGTAGGACTGCAGTAGAATCATTGGCGAAAGTTTGTACCTAAATAAAATGAATTCAATTTATTTCGCTGGAAGCTTTAAATTTTTTCACAAAAATACTTCAAAATTTTCAGTGCAGATTCATTTGACTCAAACGAATAGGTTTCAAAAACGCTGCATTTACAATCATTATTTTTATCGTAATAACAATTTATTTTGGACTGTATGAGTGATTTTCGCAGAACATTGTTTTTGCAAACTGACTATTGAACAAGCGATTTTTATAGGGTTGATATACAGGCGATTTATAGGCGTTTTTCTTCATTATCGTCGATGTATTCTATGGCAGTTAGATGATGCTGTAGTTGAGGCACGTGCGAGATTAAAACACCGATGAGGATCTTTGTATACTGTAGCATGAAGGATACTGAAGCAACTTTATACTGTGTTTTCATTAAATTTACTCTAAAATCAAGAAGTGCTTATTGTTAGAGCAGAGATATAGGCAGACATAATCCATAAATTTAGAAATGGCAGTCTATATTTGTGATTTGGAGTTCTGTAATAGAAGTTAGAAGCCTAAATTAATCAGCATTACCATTGCCCAAATAAAGAGTTAGTTGCTTCTGCTCAATCTGGTCGCCTTAATGGATAAGACGTTATAGCGCCGACGAAAATATACTCTCCTCAATTTTCTATCGGTCTCTTTCGTTTTCCACACAAGAGGTGATGACCCTCCCCATTGATTATAAGGTCTCTACAACCATTAGGAGATCATTACCGGATGGTTCTGGTGATCACTTGTAGATGGGCATTGGTATTGGTGAGCAGTGTTTGAAATGATAATAGTAATGACGAAGATGTATTATTGGGAGGGGAAGAAGAATGAAAATAAACTTTATTTATGAAAAATTGATAAAGTTAAGAAAAATTCGGCAATAAAACCCCACCGCCATTTATTAAAGTTAGAAGTTATTGAGTTAGAAAAGATTTATTAAAGTTAGAAAAGAAGTTATTGAAGAAAGAATGTTGTTGAAGTTTATGGAGAGTGGCGGCGGTGGTGTAGTTTTGGTCGATCGAGAAGATCAAATTTGAAATTTGAGTTCGCTAAAAAATTGATAGGAGAATGCAAAAAATAAATGGAAATAAATGAGATGAAGAAATTAAATCAAATTAAACCGGTAATAATAATGTGAATCAATTTCACAAAATGCACACACACGCATTAACATTTTGATGTGATTTGGTGACGAAAAAATTAATATTGAATAAAATCAAACGAAATAAAATAAATTGAAATGAATTAGAAAAACATTCCCTTGGATAGAAGAGAATGTCCAATTGAAGAAAACTGTTTGAGACAAGCAGCCAGTTATAGCATGAAAAGATGGATGAATGTCGTCAATTTGTGAGTTTACAATAAAATTAATACATTTTATAACAACGATGATAATAGTAAAAGTGATAGTAATGGTAACAATGATTACAATTATTATAACAGTAATAACAATAGTAATATCAATAATAATACTAATTTGTAAAATTTATACTGCTAAATTTTCAACAGTTGTAATTATAGTCCAACAATTACAATTTATTTTTGTGAATTCTAATAATAAATATAATAAGTTGTGATTTTATTTCCAATAATATCAGAGTCATTTTTCAATGCTGCAGTCAACGTCGAGCTGTTTTTTGGTGGTTAATTCGATAACATTTCAGTTCTGATATTTATTATCTTGTCATCGATTACAATGTGCATCAATTAATTACTTCTGACTGCCGCATTTCCACGTTTTCATCACTGAATCTCCGTTAAAAAAATTTTATTCAGTGTTTACATCTTTAAACTTAAAATATTTCGTTTTCATTTGTGCTGTAACAATTTGAGCGATTCATATTCCGCCGTTTCAATTTACATTTTTGAAGTAGTTCGATAGGTATGTCTACTTTTGTGTCGTTGTGATTTTATCAATGCTATTATCACGCCAGCTATCATTGCTTCACCATCTTCTTATCATTATTATTATTATTATTATTAATATTAGTATTATCACAGTTTTCATCATCAGTTCATTGAGTGGTTAACACTGCGCAGTAAAATTCTACTGATTATGAGTACAGGCCATGGATTGAATAGTGCAAGAGGATTACTTCAGTTAGGCAATAGTACGCAAATATTGTACTTCTCTTCCATTCCAACAATGTTCATTCAAAGTTTCTTGAGTTTAATGCGAATCTGATCGTGTTTGTTTCAACAATGTTAGTAGCATAGGTGATTCGATTGAATCAAGTCATTCGCTGAAGTATTGTACTGGAAGTAATATCGGGTGCTGTAAAATTTTGAAAAGTATGGGTTATCAGTTCATCTGCGGGAAATGGAATTATAACTTTTGCATTCTCATAAGAAAAACATTTAGAGGGATTGATTCTGCAATAATATTTTCTGCAATAATATTCTGCAAATGTTGTTTTTTGTGTTGAATATTTGATGGTTTTGCGCAAAATTTCGGAAGAATTTCCTTTTCGAACAAATCTATTGTTTGTTGATGGAGTGGGGAGATGAGGGGTATAGTACGGGAACGTCGAAGATACCAAAGTATAGATTAAATGTTTAGGAGGAGTGGAAAATACGGTGCAAACAAAAAAAATACTTATTTGGTATGAATGACATCGTTGAATAAGTGCGAAATTCGAACAGTTTTATGTATGGCGATCAAAATCGTAAGATGAAAGTAATCCAAAAATTGTACTGAAGATAATTATGATGATAATTCGATCACGTTTTATTTGTATTCTAATCGTCGTCGTCATTAAATTGGAAATGGAATTTCATGATTCTATCGGAAATTCATCGTTGGCGGAGCGTAGAGAGTCTTTTTTTGCTTGCAATTGCCTAATTCTTAATTCAAAAAAGAGAAAATGTTAGGAAAGTTTAAAAAACCTTAATAGATCACCATCAAAGTTTTACCAACGAAACACCTCATAAATATAATACCACCATGTAAGACCATTGAACGAATTGCAAGAAACCGAATGAACGATTGCCATTGTAATAATTCTCATTTTCGATGCTACTCCAAACTGCTCAACGCCACCATCCATCTAAAGATTTGGAGAATAAAAGTGAAAGGAATGAGAATTTCGTTGCTGGAAACACACTCATTATTGTCATCGAATTATTAAATTATTAACAGAACCGAGAAAAAAACTCAGAGATATAATCAGAAAATCAGCAATATTCTCTCGTTGCATCCATCCCAAATTGTCATTGTTATTCGCATGATTTACTTGAACGCATTTCTTTACTACTATCCATTTAATTGATGATGATTTCTGAAATATCGATGAAAATATAAATAATGCTGATGCGTAGAATAGTGGATGAATGAAGTGCAATGCATATTCAATAATAGAGTTTGATTTAATTTCATGAAGAGTGCCATTTTTGTTGATGATATTTTGATAGTTGTTTATTTGTGTGTTGTATGTGTATGTTGGATGAGTGATGATGTGCAAAAGCATTCTGAAAATGTAATTTTGAATCAAATGGAAAAAATTTCTATCAAATGATTTTTTAATTTCATTCAATCACATGCGATCGCTCGATCGATCGATCATTTCCATCAAATGCGAAGTGGAGCACAAAAACTGGAAGTCTCTAAAAAGATCTCACTTGAAATCAAAATTTCTATCCGAAAAAAAGAAGAATGTTTTTCCTTTCATTTCAATTCATTTTCGAGGAATTTACTGTGAATCTGTTTTCTGTGTTTAAAATGCGCCCAATGAATTTCGAGCGCACGAGTGCACAGCATTTTGTGATGTTTATTCTTCGACAGAATTCATAAATTGAGCGAGTTCACAAATTTGCCTGAAAAATTCCTCATGAACAAATGAAATATAAGTGTTTTTTTCGAGAATCTCTTCGAATACGAAGGGAATTTTAAAATAAAATTTTTCAGTTGCGAATTTTTCAGTTACTACTTTTGAGTTCCAAAATTTTCTTAGTTTTATTCTCTTGTTCATGTGTAAACGAAATGAAATGTGTGTTTCGAATGAAAAAGTTTTCTGGTTTTCGCGAAATTTTACCTCCTCGCAAGATGACATTTGATTGACGGCTGGAGGGGAGGCACGAATTGAGCAACAATGAGGTTGTGAGCAATTTTAATGAAATAATTGCTGCTCAATCGAGGAACACCCATAAATGTCGATTATTATTATTATTGGCGTTGATTTCTGATTCGTTTATAATATTTGCAAATTATATTTCTTCGATTCAGTCCTCTTCATTGTAGCAAAGGTTTATCAGATCGCGCCTTACCAATATCGTATCAAATCAATCGTTTCACTCATCTAAATGATCATAATTTGATGATGCATAAATGACAGCACATTAGATGGCATTCGCTGAAATACATTCAAATGCCACGTTGAATCTCTATGATATTATCCAAGTTAATAATGTAATTAAAAGTTCCCTGAAAACCTTTCATGCCATTTGATCCTATTGAACTCTTTCTGTGATCTTATCATCCGAAGTCATTTTATGTGTGTAAGTTGAATGAAACTATTTGTGATAATTATCTTTCCTTATGATAGACATTTGCATTGGTGCGTTTAATTATTGTCTTTAATGATTTGATCAGTTCGAGTTAATGTTAACGTTCATTTGCAATGATCGTTTGATCCATTTAATTTTATGAAATATATATTCCATTGCGATCACATTCGGGCACTTAACAAAGACATGATTCGGAGACGCTTGATGGGAATTCATTTAGATTGAAGATGGGAAATTCTTTATTTTGGTAGTTTGCTGAGAATTTACAAGAGAAATTTTGATGAAATGCTTCGAACAACATTCGAACTCGTTTGGTACGACAAAGTGATGTTTGCTAATCGAATGCGAATTGATCGATTGGTTTGTGCTTCATTTAAGAAATTTTGATCCGTTTTGGAAGCTGAACAGTATTTGAGCTTCAGTTTGGCTGATTGTGAATAAGTTTTGCGATCGTGGTTGTACTACGGTTTAGGAATGTATTAGAAAAAATAAATGGATTCGGTTCATTTTAGGAATGTACTGCAAAATGTTCAATATAAATTCCATTTGTCAGTTGTTTTCTAGCGCTATAATGCATTGGCTGTGGCATTGTAATAATAGAAATAGTAAGAATATTGATAATGACAGCAGTAACGGTAATGATAAGGATAGTGATAATAATGATAAGAATAATAAGAATGAGAATAATAACAATAACAATAATGCTATCAGTAATAATATGATAATAGCAATAATAGCAACAATAATATTAATGATAAGTTTAATGGTAATAAGAAGTAATAAAATTTGGAAAGGAATGAGAGCAATAATATTGACAAATCAAATTGAATTAAAATTGAATTTCGAACGAATTATAACTGGAATGTAAAGAAGTTTGTGCGCAATAACATAATAGTTGTTAAGTAATCTCAAATGAACATCTCTTGTCGATCGAACAGAACAGATCAGATAACGTTACTGAATTGGTGTTTGTACGTAACATAAAACATTGCGATCCATTAATATCAATTATTGTTATGATGATGACACTTATTACGATCGCTACTGCTATCATTATTAATACATGGCTGTTGTTATCAGTGCACGGCAGTTTCATTCGCACCTATCTTTGATCAGCATCATCTCTTCATCTCGAGCAGTTTGGCTCGGAAACGATAAAACACTGACCATAAATATGACATTGGAGCATCTAACTGGTAGTAAGAGATGAGTATGAATGTACACAATAAAATTAATTCAAGCTACCGGTTCTTTTGGTGATGAGGACAGTTTTGAATTTGAGCCTTTTTTCTCTAATTTATGTTTGATTCGAAAATAACAGGTTGCAAAAAATATTGTGTACTAACTTGGGATGTTAGTATGATGCTGATCTTGAATACGATGTGGTCAATGGGAATCTGCAAACTGTGAATGGAATATGGAATGAGCAAGAGAGTATTCATTATTCATTCATAATTTGAAACAATATTTATTTATTCAGCTGTTTTTATCAATCATTTATCTAGTGACTAGTGCTGTTTTTTGAATGCATTACATTCCATTTGAATTCCGCATTTATTAGTACGACTTCAACATTGAATTTTACTCTTACTTGCATTCAGTTTTACTCTTGAAACTAATTGTAAGAATAATTTTTTGAATGTTTATATCCGTAAGTAATTACTTTAAACCTGTTGTTCGTCCGAATTATTCTGTACATTTTATGAAAGTTTCTCAGTTCTTAAAGATTTAAGAACTGTGCGATTTTGTCTTCTTACAACGTGCGACTGCATCAGTCAGTTCTGTTGTGCTTACGAGCAACTTTGCATATGTTTGAAACTGAAGAGTTGGTGTGTTCACATCGCGTTTGAGCTTCTTTACAAAACTTTGCTTGAGAGAATACGAATATTTGATTTTGAGGTGTTTTTGGTGGTGAATTTGATTGAAGGAGGAGAATTTGCAAAGAAAATTACCGTTATATTTATTGGAATAATAAGTGACTAAGTTCATAATTGATAGTTGCATGTAAGGAATTGATTACAGGTTGATTGATTTTGAATTGAGATGCGCATATTTTGAGTGCTTGATGATTACGTTGGCTGCTGATAATGGTCAAATTAAGTTTTGAATAGCAGGGCATGAATATACTCGTTGATGCTGTCTTAAAATTGGTTTGATGCCGTTTATATAAACTGTTCTTTTGTCGTCAAAACCGAACTTGATTTTTGGACGTTTCGTGCAGTTTTTCGTGTTGAGTAAGAAATCGAAAACACAGCTATTTTCGATGGGACGGTTTTTTGCAGTAAGTCTTCATTCCAGTTCAGCAGCAGCCATTAAGATGCACTTTAATTCGAGCTTGATGAGAATTTAATTGTTCACATTCGTTTTCCATAAATGTTTTTTGCATCAAATTGACGCCGTTCCTAAGTTCCTAACTAGCCAAATAATTGAACGGTTGAACTGAGACCCGTACTGTTTGAAACAGCATTTTCTTGGTGTTTATTTGGTATACTGAATGTACGCATATTCATTAGTGTCGTTATCAATACCAATACTACTACTATCATTACTATCATTATTATTGTTATTATTGTTGTTATTATTATTATCGTCAGTACTGCTTTTATTATTGTCAGGATTGTTGTTATCAGTACTATCACTAGTATTATATCGTTGTCATTAAAATAGGTAATATCTCTATGATTGTTTATCAGTCACTGATGTAGAACGATTACGTGAGACTAATATCAGTAAGTGAACTGAAATTATTCAACGACATCAACTGATTTTGAAGGATGGTGTGTAGAATTTGGTTTTGATTCGTTGTCGTGTAAAATTGATGGTTAATTCACTAGATTTGAAGTTGCTGTTCAATTTTTTGAAATGTCTAGCGTTTGTTTTGAGGAAGAAATTGAGCATTCAGTTGCAATACCTATCATAACAGTACGAATGGTACTGATAGTGGTATTGATAATGCTATGGGCGATAATAATAATCACAGTAATAACACAGTGATAACACCAGTTGAACACTTGATTATCAGTGAGTAAAACACGGTTTCAAATGCTGCTTAGCTGGGGAATTTGGCCTCGAAATCAAGTGATTTACTCGATTCAAATCAAATTCCTTACAATGTATTGAATGAATCCCAGTTTTGACTGATCTTGTGTCTAAAACTTCTTATAGCAGCCACATATATGTTAAGCGATTTTGATTTTGAAATTACCGTCAAAGATATTACCTTAATAAAGAATCAAAATGGAGGGGGGGGAGGAACATTACCTTAATTTCAGTGCAAACTTTCAAATTTCGTTCTATACTAGTCAGTGCCTTTCAAGCAGATGAATAAATCCCCGAAAAGAGCATTGCGTTGAGATGATTGTATATGATTGCTAGATGACAATTGTATTAAACTGATTATTGAAGCGATCGGTAGAATGTAATATTATAAGAGCTATAATAAGATGATATGCGTTAATGTATTATGTAATGTGCCATAAGATATTATGATACAACAGAAGGAATGAAATGAAATGATGAAGCTGTTGGTGATATGATGAATGAAGGAAGCGATGATGATGCGTTGAAGATAACAGATATGAACGAACGCACGGAATATGACTAGATGGACGGACGGATATAAATAGGATATATTATTGGATATATAAACTGTAATTGGATCTCTTATCATTCATTCATAACATATCGTCAATTCACATCAAACTTCTGCATTCTTCTTCTAGTCAGGATCAGTGTCGATTCTAAATTTAACTCAATCTCGTTAAACTAATCAACTGATGAGCACTTGAACGGCTGCTGCTGTTTCATTTTGTGCATCTCACAAATATCTCGATTCGATCATCTCGAGTCAATCTGCAAACCATTACATGCGATATGATAATAATTATTATCACCAATAAATACAGATATCATAAATCCAGTGTATACTCTATAAGTAGAAAGCTGCTCTATAAGTGTAAATCTTATGAAGCCATCATTGTCTGGAATTTTACTTTTATTTTCGTGTGCTTTTACGAGATGAGTGAATTTTTTTGCAATCTATCAAAAAAATAGTCTTATCAGTATACAATGCGATTGCTTCCCTTCAAAATCATCAAGTTGGTTTTTTTCGCGATCCACTTCAAATTCTTATTATTATACATCAATCTTCCATTATTTGTTTAATCATTTACGTAGCATATAAAATACATATCTACTCATCAAATAATACTCCGTCTATTTTTTTGCACTTATTGTCTGGTTATTTTGCTGGCGAATGAGCTGCTGATCGAATATGTATTTGCATTATCCCCATCATCCTCATCGCACAGTTGATATCAACGTGCATTTTGAAACAGTAAACTTATGATGAAATGCTCAGAATTTTAAACCTTCAACGAAAAAATTTTGATCAATTAATAGGGCAGCAATAAGGTATCATAACTAGAAACATTGTGGCAGTTATTTGAGGAGTATTGTAATATGAGAAATAGAAGACATATTCGAAGAGTTCAACGCATTCTTCAAGCACTTCAACTGATTTTGACGGTCATCACCTTTCAGCAGTATTAATGAGTGTTTATGAGGTATTGCGTATGCGAGTATGTGGATGCCAGCGATACCAAGAAGGTGATAAGATCAGCAATAAGGGTAGTGAGTGGTGATAGTAAAAACGATAGTAGTGACGATCACTGTATCAGTAGTATTAATAGCAAGTAATGATAATAATGATATGCTGCTGAGCAATTGCTTTGTAACAGATAAGAACAACTCGAAATTGTTCAGTTCTAGCTGGTTTTGTAGGAAATTGGCCAACATAAAAATATCACATTTATTGAGCAACTCACTTTCAGTTTAAAGATATTTAAATCTGTGCTAATTTATGTGCGCATTCAGATGCGCATACGAAGTGAACTTATTTTTGAAATGGGATTATTGTTGCTCGGATGTTGATTAGCAGTTATAATGTTGATTGCGCAATTGCACTTTATAACCTCTAATCGAATGTTATTATTACGTATAAATTCATTGGTGCGATAGATGGATAATATGGACTGTGTTTATTTGTGGTAATAGACGACGACGACGACGACGACCAATTGTGCGCGTATGTGTAAGCAAGCTCTACTCTCTGCTAATAAACTCTACTCCAAGAAACAATACAAACGAGCTAGTTAAGTCGTTCAGATGATGTTATTTGGCCAACACAGTCCATTAGTCTTAAGAAAAGACACGACCAAGAAAGATGAACGCAAAAAGGACTGCTTTAACAAAACCAGTGACTTTCGGAAGAGAGCAATAACCCAACGTTATTTTCGCATCAGCCATTGTTACGGTTGTGATTACGATCTGATCACTGTTAAAATGATTTGAATACGTTATCATAATTGTTCTTATCGTTATCAGTATCGATTATCAGTTTCTTATTCTCATTATTATTCATGATCTATTTTATTAAGTATTCATGATATCCCCTTCTGAACTGACTCATAGAATTATCAGTTAGAGATTAAATCGAATCTCTGAGTAAACCATATTAATACGACTGAATCATATGAAAACAAATTTTTTAAAGAAGTCGGTATAAAATGTATTTTCTCTCTTCCCTTATGTTCTAATTTATCAGCAGCAATTCGTCGATTTATTGTGCGTCGTCAGTCTTCTCAAAAACATTATTAGTTTGTAGAGTGATGAGTCTCTGGAATGGTTGGTGATGATGATGATGGTAATGACGATATAAAGAAGATCAGAACTAAGACTGATGATATCAACAAGCAACTGTCATTAAAATGTTGATAGGCACATCCCACTTTTGATAGCAGGCAATACTTTAGGAATATTATTGATAGATCGATAGATATTGCTGATGACGATGATGGATAAATTTATATCTGAAACACACTGAAAAATATTTAGTACACAAATTTATATTTATACGTAAAATGTTGTGCTGCGTTACATCATTATCCCATTTCGTTTGTTCACTTCACATTTCATCAATATCAACAAACCAAACCAATCGCCATCGTCGTCACAAAATCAGTTGTTGTGTGTGTATCACTTTAATATAAAATTTAATCATCATTTGTGAAGAGTTTTAATTAACTGTCTTTTAGTAGTGCTGCTGATTGGTTTGATGTTATAGTGTTGTTGTGATGTGATCTTGTTGTGTGTGCTGGTTGGTTGGTTGGTTGGTTGTAATTGGTCAGAAGAAGTGGATGGTGTCATTTTGTGGCTATATCTAATACATTTACTTTATGCAGTTGTTTGTTTGTTGATGAGACCAGTTGTTTTTTTTTGGTGGATGTTTTGTTAAATTTGGAAATTTACGGGTTGAGTTGGGTTGAGGGTCAGTTCAAAGTTAGAATTATTTATTGCTGCCATAATTATGTTGGTATTGTTGTTGTTATTATTATTGTTTATATGATTATCTTGGTTGGTTAGTTTTGTTATTGTGAGCAGCGAATATGACGTTATTGTGTTGCGTTTTTGCTTTAGTTTCATCCACTTTTGCTACGTTTCATTTCAAAGTGGTTGTATTGATTCAATTTTTGAAGATATTACTTTCGTTGCCATTCATTAGCAGGCGATTGATTTGGAATTCAGTTCAGCGCCATCAGCGTCTCTGCCGCAAAATTTTGCGATTAGATTTGTTTCATTATCCCCGCATCTTTTGGCTATCAATGTGTGTGAGGAATGGTGATGGTAATGTCCGGGAAGACACCAGCTTTAATGAGAGACTTGAATAAGATGATGGAATGTTACCTTGGCCCAGATTACTTGAGTTACTTACAGTTAATCTATTTTCAGTTCGAAATTGATAAATAACAATCAACATCAGTTGTTAGTTTTATTAATCCAGTTAAGCCACTTTAATCCAGCCTCACCGCAAGCATATCTGATAAGTGACAATCTAAGTGCATAGAGCATGATGCTAATTTTATCCATCGGTAGTTTTGAGACGAATTTGTTGTGAAATTCGTCTTTAATCAGTTAAATGAGACAAAACTCCTTATACCTCCTCTGTTGTTAACCGTAATTTATCATTTGAATTTCTTTAGAATAAATCTTTAAGCATTCATTTCATCTTTAACTATTCATCTATAAGTCTTATAGGTCTTACTGATTAAGTCTCATTGAAAAATGCTATTATCTTTATTCGTTTTGAAGTTGAACTAGCTAGCGTAAAGCCAACGGTACAAATGCAAATCGATCATTAAAAGATCAATATTTTTTGAAAAATGTAAATCATTAATTGATAGAAGACAACGCTTTGGTTTATCTCATTATCCTGAATGGCTATCGATTGTAATGATTTGAGATTGTGCTAGGAATTAACTGAGAATCGAAGTTCTCTTAAATGTTACACGCAAATCGAATATTTATTCAACAAATCATTTAGACATTTATAAATTTAGCAGTGGAATGAGATAAATAATCGAAACATCGAAATCAACCGATTGAATTTGTTTATACGACAACAATCTGTCAATAATGTGTGATACACTCATTATTCTACTCTGCTGCCTCGTTTTTTCCGTCTTCCATTCATTTATCAACAACTGATCTGATCTGTTGAGCTGAGTTGATTAAGCTGATTGAGCCAGATGAATTTGAGATATTGCTTGGAGTGATGCGCTTATGCTTAGACTAGTGTTAACTCTCGACGAGAAGACTGAACTTGATGATCACAAATACACTTGTTCAGTGTGAGTGTTAAGAAGAAAGATTACTGATGGAGAGGATAATGATGAGTTGTTCTGAGGGTCATCGCTCGAACAAAATTTATTCCGATACGGAGTTTACACTGGCTGGCTGCAATGACAGTGAATGTTTAACGCCTTATTGCGTGCAAATATGATGAATGGTTGATTTAATGAATGACGTTTTGATAATGACCACAACAGTGAAGAGAATGAAGCAAATGATAGTATAACACTGGTAAGAATAATACCAGTGATATGAGCTGATTAGAATGATATCGTAGCAATAATCGATCAGTGATTAGTTAAAGTTAGTGATTGAGGAGCATTTCGTTTGTACTACTGTATGGATGGTGGATATACTGTACGATTCTTACTGTTTGCTATGCATGAATGCATGGTCTGATGATGTATAGTGCATGATGCTTGTTTGATAACGTACAATACAATATGGTCAGTCATTCATTGTAAATCAAGTGAGCGAGCGTACTGATTGTGAGGATAAACATAGGCAGCCGTTGAGATTTGTAAACGAAGTGCGATTCGTAGCTAAATGTTGCATAAATTTTCTTTGCTAATTGAATGTGGTTGGTTTTGATTTAAATATTTATTTATTTATTCATTTATCGCTGATTACTTATTCGTAAGTTTGATGCGATCAGCCATTTGGAACATCAAAGGATTTATTTATATAATAATATTGAAAGGATTCATTCATTTAATTCTTCTGTTTATAATCGTTTATATTTGACGATTATAATGGCCATTCGGTCCTCATTTGATTTGTCTTCATCTCCCGCATACCGCACAAACAAACAAATGTGTTTCTTCAGTGCATATAGACTCGATGATATCGGTTCAAAATCAAAAGTTATTCGCAATAATATTGTCATCATTATCCTATATCTGTGCATATTTTGTATTTATTTACATGCCTCTGAAACATAAATGAAGTCTTTTTGAATTTTGAATACGAACTGATTTGTCTGATATTCAGAATTCTTGTCTAAATGCATTACCGGTCAATAAAGCGCACAGCTTTCGAAATGTATCGATGAGATATTTGAAACGTAAAAATCGTAAGATTTCACTTAATTGAACTGTGCTCGAATGGTATTTATCCACTTGGATAGATAGCTTAAATTACTTTCATTAGTATTGTTTAACGACGATTTGATAATGCACTCCTCACTCAGTCGCTCTCATTTCCTATTAATCACAAACGATTTCGCATCAATCTAGATTTTAATTCCATAAGATCTTATTGAAGTCAAAAGCATTTCTCCTCACAATCTTGAATTTTTTTTTCGGCACAATTTGTTTACTTTGAGAAATAAATTCAGGCATTTTTTCTCAATGAATCGTTTCAAGTACAAAAAGAAATTGAGATATTTATCTCTGTGTGTGTATTGAACTTAAAAATCATTAAGACGTGTGTGGGATGGCAATTAGGTATGTGCTCAATAGAGAGGCATAAATTTGGATGAGAAATTCGGCTGAATATCAAAAAGACTGGCCTGGCAAAGAATTGATTAGGTTATCAATGATTGATAAGCGATTTTGGTCTGTTCACCATACAGCATTTTTGAATCGCTTCTCAAATTTGTTATATGAGCTTGCTTGTGAGCTTGTGAATATGTATGATCCGTAAGATGGATATAGCGAATACAGTAGTGACTGAAATGGTCTTCGTTCCAAAACCGCATCTTCGATTAAGTAGTCCGTTTTCAAACCATCCGTTTTGCCCATTGAATTTGATAGACAGGAAAATACGTTATGTTCGTTTATAATTGTTCATAAGTTGATGCAAACTTTGAACTTCACTATAAATGATTAGCGGTAACGAAAAAGACCAATTAATACGTTTGTAAATGATAAAGCAGTTGAACTCAGGGAAATGTTCCGTTGATGAAAGGCACGATTTAAATGAATAAACAAGAACGAATTGAGTCAGCAGATTAAATAGTGATGTGGATTGTAATAAGAAGTTGATAAGAGCAATGATAATGATAGCGAAAAGAATTTCATTGAACATTGCTGTTCGTACTCTTTTCGCTTACGTGTTTTATTCATTCGTTTGAAGAAGTTAGCTGATTATTGCATACAAGCAATACACGTATGTAATGTTTTTATCGTTTTGATGTGTTAGTTTACAACTTATTTATAAATTTAAGAAGAAGTTATAGTTGAGGATAGACGAAGACAAAACAGTTTAGAGATTTCGATGGAGGGCTGAACTGTGCAATGAAATGAAATGAAATCAAATCAAAACAGATCAAACGATTAAATAATAAACGAAATGAATGTAGTGTACATATTTAATGAGTTACAGATGTGTTTATATTTATGTTGGTTTGTATCGTTTGATGGCGTGTTGTTCGATTGGTTGATAGTGTGTTGTTTGGCTGGCGTTAGGTTATTCGATTCATAGATGGATGTGGGTGGATGAGTGTGGATTAAGATCAAGATTAGGGTCGGTCGAGA
This sequence comes from Anisakis pegreffii, assembly GCA_035041965.1. Taxonomy (NCBI): domain Eukaryota; kingdom Metazoa; phylum Nematoda; class Chromadorea; order Rhabditida; family Anisakidae; genus Anisakis; species Anisakis pegreffii. The sequence continues at coordinate 5,598 of JAPYMA010000832.1, read as the reverse complement.
TTACTGGCGAGAATGTTGCTTTATTGAATAGAGAATTTATTAGTTGATCAATCCAGTAGTCAGTTTGATTCATTCAATCATTCGTATTGATTTCTTTTGATTGATTACGATTTAAACTTGAGTTGTTTTTCACCAACAAATCAGTCTGATTGCACTCTGTCGGATAAATTTTTTGAGGTCATATGCTAACGAGACGATTTTAGATGCTAAGTTGCTTTGATTTCAATCGTGGATAGGATTGAGATTGCAGATTTATTCTGTATTGGCCGTACAGTAGAATTCATCAGTTAACGTTGTCATGTTAGAATTTTCACTGTTATGATATGAAAATGATGCGGCATTACACATTCACTTCCTTTGATTTCATACATTTGAGCCAGTTTAATGGAGTCACTTTAATTGCTCAAATGTAATTGACCATCTTTTAGAAATACAGAACTTCTTGTAATAATAATACGTGAATAATGATGTAATAGAATAATTTACCAATAATGTAATAGTGTAACGAGATAATAGTAATGATATTATTATTATTATTGACAATATAATTATAGTATCAAGAAGATGCTCATATGAAAAATGAATGAACACAATTATAACTTGTTTCTGATGATCCTTAACTTTGATCTGAATCAAGCACATAGGAACTACAATACCTCTAATTTGACTTGCTTCCTCATGTCCCTAATCGTTCATAATAATGTCATAATATTCGGTGTAAAATCAATCAATCATTCTTTGAAGTTTACAAGTCAGTCAATTGAAATTATATTTGAGGGCAAGTTCATTTAATTGTTTAGACTATTCGATATTGCGGTATATTTAAGAGAAACTGTGGTATTTATGTATATTCATCCGCTCATTTAAACCAGAGCGATTAAAATTGGTGGTGTAAACAGTTCACGGCGGTCAGTCTATCACAATTAGTTATTCATCGTTGGTTATTTATTTGTTTATTTATTTCGGCACTATAACAAGTGATCTGACCGTCATCGCCTTCATCAGCCAGAAGGCGAAGGTCGTCTTTAGTCGTGCCTAAGTCGAGTTAATCTGACGGTTTGTCACTGAATATCGGTTTGATCCTATTACTCGAGCATATGAACAAGCATAGTATCATCACTAAGTAAGGGCAGCTTATTGAGGCGATGAAATAAATTTTCATGATGTTTATACTGGTTGAGAATTTAAATGTTTTGTCTTTTAAGAGAATTTTGAGACTGAAATTTGTATCTGTGCTAGTATTCGAAGATCGCGAAATATGTGGTACTTGTGGTAGGAACTTCTCAAATTCGTCTACTAAAAATCTTTCGGAGAGTATGGCTAACCGAAAAGCTAAGAATTCAATTGATTCACCTTTTTTATCGTCACCTTTTTACGCACTATAAAGATTCAACGAATGCAGTGTAATAGTTATTATAAAAATGTTACTGCACATTGAAATTACGTGTTTTTTCCACTGCTTTCCAATTATATTTGTACGCGTGTACTGATCTTATAGTATCATAAGATGGCGAATAGTGTATTATTGCTAGTAATAATTCAGCAGTTGAAATGATAGTTTCGAACGCAACGATAATTAAAGCATTCAGTTGTTATAAATACAGCACAAGTTATAATGATAGTTTGCCTATTCAAGTCAGTTCTAATTAAGGACGGAACAACGCTTCTCAATCATCTGTCTGCCTGTCTAATGAAATCTTCAAAGAATTCAAGGACATAGTAGATATATGGATGTGCATATATGTAGCCTTACGTATCCATATGCGAATGCGCAAGTTTCATTACCGTAATCTCAATTCAGTTGTCGATTAAACGTGTCACTCGTTCAAAAGATTAATTCCGCCCTCGCTACTTAATATCCAATCACTTGATACTGTTGAATTGACTCATTGAATCAGTGAATTTCAGCCAAAACCCTCATTTTCTCTTAAGTCTATCCCCTGATTCCTAGAAGCATCGATCGCATTGTTACTCTTACCAAACACTTATATTAATATTACTTATATTCTACTTACAGCCACTTATATCAATAATATTCGTACATATTACTGCTATCAAGTGCATTACTAGTAATATGTTGTATGGAATGTTTCGGAAAAAAGTCAAAAATTGAATAGGAACAATGTGCTGAATATTGCCGAATAGGGTAGTGTCCATCGAAGCTTTAAAGTAGCGCATGTCTGACCTACTCAATTTAAAGCTAAGGTGAAAGATTCACCAGAAGCCAGGTTTTATTTAAGTTAAGGCTGAAGTTTTCGGCTTAAACCAGTTGAAAATTTTCATTTTTCAACGTTTTTACACGAGAGCGTTGTTCTGATGGATGTTGAGCGTTGTTGCATTCGGTTGTTGTATTGTGTTGGTGGTGATGAATGCAAAGAAGATGAAATGATGAAGTATGTATTAAATATCAATTAAGCAAATAAACCAAGAAAACATCACTGGATCAGTTTATATCTATCTTATTTTACATCACACACACAATGCCCACATCATTTGTCTTGTTCACAGTAGGAGATCGATGTGTATTTTTGTTGCGATGGATGGATGGATGGATCACCGAGATAAATTATTGAATTTGTATATACATACATTGTGTATACTTAATAGAAACGTTTATTTGCTTGTATTTATGTACAATGAATAATGTAGATGTTTATGGTATGGCAGCATATTGCGAACATATTAATTTGTATATGCCCAAGTTGAAGTGTGAGAATAGAATGTCGCTAGCAAATGTTTTACTTAAGTAATGCATGAGTATTAATGAGTAGCGGTTAAAGTAATAATAGTATTAATGATAATATAGATAGTTAGTATAGTTAGTATAGTAATAATAATAGTTAGATAGCTAGTATTAATGAGTGATATTAATGATAGTTAAGTAATATAATAGATAGTTGTACTTAGCTTATGGTATAGTTTATTAGTTGTTTTCAACAATTCTGTCGATCAAAACAGACTCTTAATTAGTCTGACCTTTGACTTGGTTATTATTAATGCTAGATTACTATTACTATTGTTATTATTATTATGCTTATTATTAGTAGTAGTATTAGTATTAATAAGATTGTTCTTATAAAAGTCATCGTGAATATCATTCGTATTATTAGTACAATGGCATCGTATCCATCGTGCTTGAATTCATAAACATTGAGCTTATTTAATGTTGTGATATCAGTTGGATGTGTATCTTCAAATTTGAGGCGTTTATACGTATGTTTAAATATTGAATATTTCGAATATGTATTTACGTAAGATATATCCAGCTATCCATCCAGTCATCCACAACCTAAAAACAACTTTTCATCATCAGCGGTTCGTATTCTTTGTCGAGAACGCGGACCATGTCTCGTTGCATTCCATCGCATACGTTCTCGACAACGCACAGCTTCTCCTCAATCACGTCGTCTTCGTTGTGTTAACTCAAGCAATACCTATTCGAAAATATTGTCTATTCTGAACTTTTGACATCATGTTCGGATAAGTTTTTTAATTTATCTTTATTATGAGAGAAAAAAACCAACGCTTTCATAATATTTCAAAATGAATTTTCAAATTCGTTGTGAACTAAACAAACCGCACCGAATCAATAGTTTAGTATTTTATGTAACCACTCATATTACTGTTTATTATCTGTTCTCAGAGGTTGTGATTTATGTTAGCAACTGGTCATGAGAGTGTTCAGTATTACTCTTGATAGTAACAATATTAGGGATGATGATCTAGTAGAAGCAAAGCGAATGATAGTGATGATAATAATCAGATGATAATATTGTGTTCGTAACTTATTCTGTTCAATTCAGCACTCACTGTTGAGTCCTTTCGTAAAATTTTCATGCTTCCTTTTTTCAAATGAAACTTTCAGCGTTCCACTTGAACGCAAAAAGAGTTTCGTTATCATTTATCGTATTCGTCATAAGTATGCGACAATGAATTGATGCTATTATCTTATGAAAACATTCAATGATACATATCGTATCCGTAAGCGATTAAATACACACAGCTGAATTCATTGGATAATAGTGAATGTTGATTTGCATTCGACTGTGCATAAGAGAACGATGATTCGATACATGAATTCAGTTGGATGTGTGAATCTTTATTTTGATATTAGCATTAAGAATGTAAGTTAAGGTTTGCTCTTAACATATAAATTTATTCATTGGTGTGTTATTTGATGAGATGTAGTTATAATGTGTATTTGTAAATGTAAATGTCTTGTAGTAGTTGACATTAAGATGAGGACGATATTGACACGGGATGAGACGAAATTAAATGAGATGATGAGATGCGATAAGAGCTGGAGTCGAAATGATCAAATGGAAATACGCAAATGCATTTAGAAAGTAGATTATTTGACACTTTTGTTAGCTTATTCCAATGTTTACCATGCTGTATTATTTGTAGTTGTAGTTGTTCTTAGTTGTATTTAGAGCACTCGCACTAATATCGATAATAATAATAGTGATGATGACAATAGTAACAATAATAATAATAATGATGACCTTTTAATTGTGGCAATAATAGTTAGCTATGAGGCTAATATATATTCACATATTGTTGATATGAATAAGTGACTGCTATATTGCTATCATTTATTTGAATGAGTACTTTTATCATTAAGCTGGTATTCTTTTATAGTAACGTATTCTTTTGAACTTTATCGATGGAAGCTTTCCCCATTTGTAAGGCGCATGGCAGTAATAGGTGATTCGGAACGTAAAGTAGTGTTGCTGACAAATTATTCATTGCGCAATTAGAAATAATAACGGTGATGTGCAACGCTTCGGCGTTATACCATCTTAAAGGAAATCTTTTTGAATCACTAAAAAAGATATTCCAAAACGTTGCACATCATCGTAATTATTTCTAATTTTACTGTTTTAAACTTGATTCCGTTAGATTCGGGTGAAATATTGATAATTGCGCTATTATAAGTATTATTTGATATAACTTCTCAGATATCATTCTTTATTCACACCGTTTTCTTTTGAATAACTCGCTAGAATGACTTCATAAATTTGTTTTTCATCATTTTCATGCAAGTTTGTAGAACATGGTGAAGAGAATGTAGATATACAGCATATACAGGAAGACGAATAATCGTGCTTTGTTCAAACGGTAATATATTACTTCTATTAGGAATCTTGGTTGCATTGCTTGGTCTGATATACTCATAATTTTAATTGGACCGTGAATAGAACATATGTGAAGAGCACTGCCGAACTTTATCCATATTTCTAACTGAACCGTTGAAGCATAAATTCAAATGAACTTGGTTTGGCTAAGACTATTAGATCCAAGCACTGATATTAATGCCATTCGAGAATCAGAGATTCGGAAGGGAAGTTCAGATTGAGCTTAGGATCAATGAGTTCAGTTAAGAATTACAGTTTGAATAGGTCAGCGAGATTGCTGCTCTTCTTGGATTTTCTGGCGAAGTATGGTGGATTTTGAGTGAAGGAAGATAGGAGTGAGACAGTCCCTGTGACATGAGAGATTTTGAGTTTTTCGGTGTTATTGTATCGTTACGAAGTATCATTATTATCAAATTGTTTATTAATTGTTGAAAGGATGCATCAATCAAACTGGATGATT